>JAUTBT010012278.1:0-23622 GCA_032361225.1 Lepetodrilus schrolli
TCGCAGGTTTACTGCAACATTCAGCGCTACGGATGTTGCGGGTTTCCTCCTGCCCCAAACTGAAAAGTCGTGATATAAGTGAAAGAATCTTGAAAGCGATTTAAAACCCCAATCAAAAAAACAAACCAAAAAAACAACCTATATTGATTGTGTCAGGGCTCATACCATGTCCGTTTTGTTTAAATGGTCAAATATGGAAGTATTATTTTCAGATGGCAGTATAGGTCTACCCTTCAAGTCCATATTCATTGTACCGACATGTATCAGGAGATTACCCTGATATCATAGTTCAAGAAGTATCGGCCTTCCACAGGCATCACATGGCTCTTTTCAATTTATTCCTTGCAGCTATTTTGTAAAATTAGTCCTTTCATTATACTTAATAATTAGTTTGAACAAGCTAAAAGTCTGAAATCCCAGTGGATTTAATTACAAACTCGTTCATCAAAGGAACTTTCTTTAATCTAGCTTTGAATGATCTTCTTAAAGGAAGTGGTATTTGCTGTTATGTTGAGATAACGACATATCATTAGCCAATTGCACGACAGTGGTATCAGGTGCAGTTAAGCTGCTGCCACAATAATTACTTTTAATTCTACGTTGTATCTGACTGTGAGATTGGAAATCTTTAACTCAGGAAAATGTCGCTAACGGTACCGACTTTGACGTCATCGTCGTAGTTGCGTGCCCATTCTGATAGCAGCGTCTACGTATGCGGATTAAAACAAGGATTGGCAGACAAATACCTTATTCAAACAGATTAGTTATGATTGGCTTCATCAAATCATGAATGATAACAGGAAAATTATTTGTGAGCTAGATTTAATGTGTTTTGTATTGTTTTTCCTAAAATAGTATAAATGTAGTCAATTAATATTAACATTTCTATGTTTTATATACAATGTATTTTCAAAGCACCTTTAGGGGCAAATTTAAGTTTGCACTTTGTTTCTAAAATTGTGCATGAGCTTTGAAGAGCATTGGCTAATATCAGGAATGATGTTAACAAAATGGTTTGTTCATTAAATATTCAAATATTTAGTCAAACCAAATTTTATTCATAGTTTCATCATTATAATAATTATTACCCTATACTTCAGCTACATCACGTGATAAATTGTGGGATTATTTAAAAAAAAGACTTTTGCCATCATTAATGGAATCATATTTCTTCTGGTTAACATATTTGCTGACAGCGAATTGACATAAACGTTTCATTATATATATATATATATATATATATATATATAGTTATTTTTGTAAGATAATTCTATTTATTTATTTATTGATTAAAATTTCCACAGCGACGTTAAGCAATAAATAAATAAATAAAATCAACTATTAAGGGAACCAAAGTGGACATGTTCGCATATGTTTATCGATAATATTTTTTTCGGTTTCACACTGAAAACGTTGAATCCGAATTTAATGCCATTCAAAATACTATTTTTACCAGATTATAATTTCTGTAACGTAATGTGTACACATAAAAGTGCTGGTGAAGACAGCTACTCATAAAGCATATGCGTGTTTGACCGCCGTTGTTGGTACTCCGCTTTACAGTCAACTAAATTATGACAACTCTACGACATAATATATCCACACGTGGCATCCGATGATAAACGAGAACAATCAATCACTAGATTGTCAATTATTTTACTAATCGTCAACGATAGCATAAATGAATATATTTTACAATTCCACGTCCTAAAATAATTATATATGCTAATTTGCTTCGGTTGAGGTTTCGACTTCAAAATTCACCATCAATCTCATATTTCTGTGATACATGAAAATGACAATGATACGGAGAATTAAGGAAAACTGATTGTCATGTACTATTAGTAGGCTAAGGACACATAGTGCTTCATTATCGAACCACTAGACGGCTATGATTTTCTGTTTATTTCAAACTTTATAGACCTCTTAATTAGGACCATGATCGTTATTGTCGGAGATGATGAAGAGTTTATAGGCTGACCGGTATGCAACTCTCTTTCATGCACTCAGGAATTGTTAACACATTAATAAATACATATTAACAAGACTTCCAGAATACAGCGAGTGCATTCTGGTTTGTTTTGGCATACCTTGATCATGTAGATACACGATAACCTGCTATCGCTGTGTTTGCAACCACCGATTCCATGAACACCAGAACAGAATAACGGCAATCGAACTTAAAGGTATTACGACTGTGCATGGCCCATATACCGGTATATATAGTCATAAACATGTAGACATCAACACGGTACGTACCTGATTGAAGGTAACGATCAGTGCCCAAGAGACACACACACACACACACACACACACAGAGGAAGTGGTAACAGTTAGTCCAGTCTCCCCACTGTCATCCTTTAGTCAGATCCCTATCAATGAGCGACAACCCAAATGCCCGAAACAGGTACTCTCAGCGGTGTCCACGTGTGAACCAATCGTCTCAGAGTGACATCAATGTTGTGTCCGTCCACGGTAGAGAGGCACTGGTTGCTGCCTGTGACTAGGGACGGAGAGCTATGTACTGGTGGACGATGCTTCACACAGCCGGCTGTCTACCAACAGCCCCCCTTAGCTTTCAAATATCTCCACCAGCACGTGGTGCTTAAGGTATACATTGATTCTAGGCTGCCATCATGTTATAATACCATAGTAACAGAGTCTCCAGCTGAAGCGACTATTTATAAATCAAATCACCTCGTCAATATTGTTAATTGTATGGTAGATGCCAATACAACCAGCGACGATTGCTTGGAAAATTGCGGTGCTCGGTTTTGTCTGTTTTGTGCCTCCTGCTTTAACTGACAATTACATAGGATAGTTTAGACTGGTCAGTTAACACCACTGTAATATGTGGTGCTTTTTATGCATGCTTCAAGGTCGTGGAAGAAGTATAAATGCGGGCTAACCTGCAGTCAAGAATAGATATGGACTAATCAACATTAACTCTAATGTAGATATGCTACAAAGTCACGTAGGCTACGCGTGCACAGTATTGATTCCTTTATGTTTTCCGCTATAAATATAAGAACATCAATTTGAAAACTATCCATGTTTACTTTTATGCCATTGACCATATACTGGTTGATTTACTAACCGTTTTACCATTGGATATAGAAAATAGAAGTATTTGAGCGATAAAACGGTCCTCGGGTTACATACACACATACACGTGTACACACACACACACACACACACACACACACACACACACACATATATATATATATATATATATATATATATACACACACACACACACACACAAACACAGAGAGAGAGAGAGAGAGAGACAGACATACACACAAAGCGACACAAACATACGTACGTATAAATAATAGGCTAGTAATACTGCATCACACATTAAAATGTATTCCTTTTTATTTCAGGTGGAATTATTAGCTTTGCCCTGCATGAGAGTACAGTAAATGTAGACATTTACCACAACAAACTCTTTCCTCTAATGGACTCGTTAGTCCAGGATGGTTTTTGGGAACTACTTTCGACAGTTCATTTTGAAGACACCTGGGATGGACATCCGCTGGATGTCTACACATACAAAGTTACCTCCACCTGAATGGTGAAGTTAAGATATTATAACTATATAACATATATTCTTAATATATACGGATAGGTTTCAAACACAAGGTGAAATATAAAGAACATAATAATATTTCAGATAGAAGCAATAGGCGTTCATTTTACCTCGACATGCATATTTCGACCTTAATATGGTCTATTCAGGACTGATTGGATTCCACTCAGCAAGATATTCTATATACATACTGATGTAATTTACATCCATTGCCAGCATTGGTGTCTCCATAAACCAGCATGCTTTCAGAAGTTATTTCCTGTACATTACATACAGTATTAGTGTAGTCACAGAGGTGTAGTCGGAGAATAGAACTCTCGCACGAGACTAATCCATATTTCTATCTATAATATATCTCTCCATAATCCCAGATTCATATGAATATTCTTTATACTAGTATATTGCCCTTATCAGTTCTTGTATTATGAGGCAGAAACACCCTTAATAAAGTTTGTAATGGCTAGTGTAATTTGTTCTGAATGCAGGTACCGAGACGACATATACACGAACACGTGAGAATACACACTGAACATCCTCGAGTTACTCCCCCTTGGTACATAATCTCTCTTACATGAATGCTAGGTTTCCATCGTGGACTATCTTCATAATGTCACATATAATGCCCATATTTGGTATATTATGTGTATTAATACTTTCCGGAATGAACAACAAACAAACAAAAAATACAATTTGATAGTTTGTACTACGTGATAAGTGAATTATAACCAATTTTTGTAATCCAGTATGTTTACATAACATCTGTTAAATCAAATGGTTTAAGAAACTATTATTATAAGCAGAGGGGCGACGTGGAAAAGACATAATAGACAAAAAGGCTCGATTTGCACGTTTGCATACAATCGAGTCTTACACCGCTGTTCCGTCTTTCCAACGTCACCCTTCTACATAAAATAGTATTTACTGAAAATAGTTAGTGATAGCTATAATATAAACAATTTGTTTTATTAATTGTGCAAAATACTTCAGTAATTTTTTTTCGTAATTTTAGAAAGAAGGTAACAAATTAATATCCTAAGGTCTATGCATATTTATACGTTTTATGAGTTTAACATGTCACATGCTCTTGAAATTAGTCTTTGGTGATCGAATTCAGGACTACCACATTTTAGTGCCATATTATTCAAACATAGTTGTAGATGTTCTTTTTCAATCAAAATTATGCTACAAGTTCACGAATATGTAGAATACAATACAAATGTATGTATATGTATTTTCTCGCTTGTCACTAACAATTACATAACTATAGTCCCGTGGATTGATAGCAATCCTTCGCCGGCCCTTCCGCACGGTTGACCTGTCCGAATTACGGGCCCAGATCATCAACAGAACGAACCGTACCGACAAGCGTCCCATCGGGTTCTGTGCTTGGACCACTATTATTTATTAAAGATACTGTAGTAGAAATTGAGACGTACATAAAATCATTTGCTGACGACACCTTGTTGTATAATTGAAAATCCTATATCCCATGCGTTACCTTTTTAAATCATTACGTCGACGTTTCCAAAATAAACGGGCACTACATTTTGCGCATATAACGATATATATATGCAACAGTCTCGTTGTCGTTCTCGCTATCGTTATCGTCCTCGGTGTGAACGTAGACCAACCACGATAAAGATACGAGAAAATTACTTTGAAAAAAAATCGGTATCTGCGCAAAATCCGGTTACACCGCAACGATAATGATCACGATATTTCGTTAGTGTGACTATTACGGCGACGACGAAATTCGGAACGCCTTTTATCATTGTCACTATCGTTATCGGGCTTGGTGTGACTCCGGGTTAAAGCTATTATGTCATTCAACCTTAGCATTAATAGTATAAATAGTAATACCTTAAACCTTGTTATGAATATATACCTACAATAAAACGTTAGGATTCGATATTAAATATCTACAGATATTACATGTTTATTGAACTACAGTCATAAATACACCTGACAATACTGGAAGAGCTTAACCTGTTCAACTGATAATACGTTTTACACCTTGTAGATCAATATTTATGTCTGGGTACTTACTGTTAGATGTTACGTTTGCTGTCTAGTATATATTCACGTATGGCAGACTGAATTTCGGCCACTCTCTTTTAATGGAAGTATTTGTGACTGTTGACTCCCCTGTGGAGCACTTCCTGATATGTTTTTCCAGATTATCTTTCAATTACTCAATAGCACTGCCTCTTTACTCATCAATCGGATCTCTGTCAATGTCCACAATGCGTATCGATACCCCCACCCCTTAACACACACACACACACACACACCCCACACACACACACACATACACACACATACACACACACACATACACAGTAATACACAGTAATACACACACACCAACTATATCACACACAAATACTATCACACACACACACACACACACACACATACACACACACACAAATACTATCTCACACACACACACACACACACACACACACAGATACACACACTCACACCCCAGCCATCACAACCTGTATATTCAGACACTACACAAACAACCCACCCATCCCAACCTTCACACACACACATACACACACACATACAAACACATACAGCCCACCCCCATCCAACCTTCACACACACACACACACACACACACACACATACACACACACATACACACACATACACATACACACACACACACACACACACTTTACCTCTCTCCTTGTCCTACTCTATAAGGAAATGAACAGTTAGCCGACTATTAAGTACCATTCATCGACACTTGTAGCCAATCCGTTCACCATATGCGGGTCATAACTACGTCTTCAACAAGCACCTGTCTAAGTGTCACAGATAACAAAAGAGAGCAAATAATCGATCTGTTATCAATACGGTGGATTTACTGCCGCCACTGGTCACATAGTTAGCGTCTTCTAACAGCTGACAAGAAGGGATCACCACGACCAGTGTTTTGGGCAGTTCAACATTGATGCATCGTACTACAGACATACCATTGGAAGGGATTCTTATTCTACCAAGCAATGCGTGCATTGCTATTTTAAAGTGAGTACTGTAGTGGCATTGTAGAGGAATTATTCCAAAATCAAACATCTTGGAACATTATTTTAGTAAACGTAGGATCTCACGTATTTTAAGATTATCAGAGACCGCTGAATCCGATAATGACAGTTTCCACGCTGACATTTGAGTTTTTGATCTTCTAATTAGCATCATCTAGTTTTCATTTAATGATACTCTGAGGATATAGCATAAAATTATATCATCATATCAACCAATACTGCAGGTTATGCCAATAATGTTCTAGAGTGATTTTCAATTCTAAAGTGTTCTGTCACTTCATCGTAACGTTAATTGCTAAGTATATTCATATCAGATAATATGATTCGAATTTCTGATTTTATTGATAAATGTAGTAGTGTTCTAGAATGATGTTCGTAATCAATGTTCTCGCATTTCATCGTAACGTTAATTGTTAAGTATATTAATATCAGATAATATGATTCGATGTTCGGATTTTATTGATAAAAGTAAAAGTCTTCTAGTGCGATGTCTGTAATCGACGTTTTCTGTCTCTTCATTGTAACGTAATGTCGAGTAAATTAAATACTTCCACATTCGATATTGATTAATGACTGAATAAAATAGTTATAATCATATTGTATATTCATAAAACGACCTCTATCTGACTATCATTATTGGTTATTTACTCTAATCCTTCGAGTTTTCCGGTTCACCTCACAAAGCCATTTTATATTAATCGATATATTGCCCGTTGGGTGGTAGGCTAACTGGAACATTTATAATGTTTCAACTTCGGGGTTTCAAATATGTTGAGCCACGATCAGTACAAATCGATAAACTGAAGTACATCGATAAGATATCTCACCTCCTATTTTCTTCGCACCGGGCATGTTAAATAAATGCTTTAACGATACGTCATTTTAGTTTATATTCATTTGATGGCCATTACTTGTCATTTGTTTAACTGTAACATTCATGTTGGCCTTATCAGCTCCAGATCATTTATACATGTATGGCAGCGCGATACAGAGTATACTAAATAAATTACATTGATACGAATTCTTATATATTAGTCAATTGATATTTATACATGTGCCATGGCTTGTTTTAAGTGGTATCCTTTCTCGGGGTAGAATTTCAGTTCAATAGTGCATTCAGAATAGAAATCCCATTGCTTCATACCAGTATTTTTCATGTAGTATTGTAATTAAAATGGATTCAACGTTAAAAAAAGGTACATGTTATACTATAGTAGTCTATGCATATATGTACATGAAATAATAGTATAGTCTATGACGACGATGAAATAATTGTAAATTAAACTATATATATAGAGCCAAACTAAATTTACAAAGACAGTTTTAAATGATCTTATATAAACTATAAATAACTTAAACAGGAACAAGAAAATTATATCTTGACGATATACCAGAAAATAATGCTGAACTATTCACCTAATCACATGCTGAGGGAAATGATGGGAACAGGTACTGCAAAACACCCTGGGTACCCTTTCACAAAGCTTTCTTATCCGCTAAGAAACCATAATGCTCTCTTTGCAGTGTATTAGCTAACGGCAAAGATAACGGTATGGTCTCTTAGTGGATAAGAGAGCTTCGTAATAGGGTACCCTGAAGTATACCTCATCACGCCTCTGAACATAATATGTGTACTGTTACTAATAATAGTCCGGGCAAAACAGGAAATTTGTGGGGGAAAAAAAAGTAATGGAAAATTGGGTTTTTTTTTCTCCGGAATCGGTACAACCCATAGTGTCTCAGAAAGAAAATCCCCATGTGTAGGGCTTGGGTAACGGTTTTCTCGGAACTTTGAAATTTGGTCTCACAATGCAAATTATATAGGCGTATTGAAATATGGGGTAGGAATTAAAAATTCAAGTTTTTACCTAACTTCTAACTGTTCTATAAAATGAAAACTGGCATGAACTGAGAAAAGTTATTACCCTTTCCTTATATCCATCGACATATTTAATTTGATGACGCCTGCATCATGAAATCCAAGATAGCGCCCATTTTAGCGGAGGAAATGAAGATATTAGTCCATGGGCACGGATGACCCCCCTCATACATCACACCCAGAACCTCCATGAGTGGTATCACCTTATTCAGGTGTTGCCGTTATTGATATTTTACATGTAACCATTAAGAAAGTTGGGTTACACTATACATTTCAGACAATTTTTCAGAATGGCAGCCAAGCGGAATAGACATTTCAAATATATCTCTGTCTGAGACTCACAGAGATTTAATTTTTAGATCTATACCCACATGTTCAGTGGCAAGGAACACATTAATAACAGTGGCTCAGATAAATTAAGCATCCATCTTGATTCTCAACATGGCCGCCATATAAAACAAATATTTTGCAATATGTATACCTGAAATAGTATTTCTGATGTCTGATTTCTGAGTTTTCAGGGACAATGGATTCATTAACCGTCATATTATTAACATTAGTTGTTAATTATATTCTACAACGTATTATCTATCTGTTAACAAATACATTGTGTTCATATCATGATCTGTCGCTGAGTTATGCTAGTTTGAGCATGGTGGGGTGCATCTACAAAATACTACGAAATATTACGAAATATTTGTGTATATATATGGCGGCCATGTTGAAAATAAAGATGAATGCTTAATTTAATTGAGCCACTGTCATTAATGGGTTTCTTGTCCCTGAAAATGTAGGTAGAGATCTAAAAATTAAATTTCTATGAGTTTCATAGACAGATATGTGAAAAGTCTATTCCGCTTAGCGGCCATTTTGAAAATTGGCCGAATGTATAGCGAAACACAACTTTCTTAATGGTTACATGTAAAATATCAATAAAGTCAACACCCTGAATAAAGTGAGACCACTCATGGAGGTTCTGGGTGTGATGTATGTCAGTATGAGGGGGTCATCCGTGCCCATGGACTAATATCTTCGTTTCCTCCGCCAAAATGGGAGCCATCTTGAATTTCACGATGATTACATCATCAAACTAAATTTGTCGATGGATATATGGAAAGGGTAATCACTTTCCTAAGTTCATGTCGGTTTTTATATTTATAGAACAGTTAGAAGTTAGTTAAAACCTGGATTTGTTATCCCTACCCCATATTTCAATACGCCTATATAATAGGCCTAAGCTCTACACATGGGGATTTATTTTCTGAGACATTATGGATGTACTGATTCAGAAAAAAAGAAATTCCATTAAAATTAGCAGTTATACTCTCAGACTATAATGATTGTCATCCCTGAGTCACTTTCTAATGCCACTCCAGCTACGATTATATTAGGTACCCGGTGGTGTGAAAGAGTTGGTTAAATGGTGAACACGTAGTGTATACTTAAATTGTTATGTTTCACGCACTTTTGCCATAATGGGTAATGCATATTTTCAAACTACCAAATCTTACCATTTTAGGTACCATTGCAAAATACCGCAATCAATTCGTTACTTATACCAAATTAATGTCCATGGAAAGCATGGTTCGCAATGTCACAAAAACACTAAATCTATTTACAAAATGGATCTAATCTGAAGAAAATGGTCTTAAGTATTTTTTCAGTAAAATATTACATGTAATAATAAATAGTTTATGGATGACACTCATGTTTTGCAAGAGTATAAATACCTAATAAAGATAATAATACTAATAATACTACTAATAATAATATAGTGTTATAATGCAGGTATGAACATGCTTTAGGCGCAATCCTTAATCCATATACATGTACTAGACCAAGAACATGTACAGAAAACAGCTTAATACATCTTAATACATACATGTATTCATACATCATGTACATGCATACCCAAAAATACTAGGAATATAACCGTACATCCGAAACACTACTTAATATAAACGTGCAACATTCACACGAGAACACACTTGCGGCTGTATACTCATATTCTATACCCTGAGCGCTGGAAAATACACCTTAACATATGAAACAATAACTGTGGTCTCCATTAGCATATGTCTTAACATTGTCTTAATGCGGATAAATCCTAAGCATAAGCCAGCAATCCCACATGAAGGTGTCTACGTGTGTTTAAATGCTCCACTCTGTGAAAAGACAGTCAGCTGATCCTCAGGGCCAGAAGATATGGTCGTACCTAAACCGGATAATTCTCAGCAGATTGTCGGTTGTATGTGTAATATTTATTATCTACCTTTCCTATTTCAGGGCTGTTGTGATTAGGGCTTAAAAGTTCTGCATGTGCCTGATCCACAATAATGTGGAAAGGAAGGATACCTATATGGACGGTGTGTCTTCAGCTTGGAAGAAGCATGCGACTTTTGACAAGTGATATGTTCTTTGTCAGGGAACCGTAAGAAAACGTCCAAGATGTCATCTTCCGAATCTCCCAGTTACAGTAGTTCTCGAGTACAGCGTGCATACCGCATCAACAAGATAGAACAGAGTCGTCTCTCTGGAACGTTCCATCTGCTGGAGAAACAGAAGGTTCATCAGATGAGGCTGACGAACCAAGACATCAGGATGATCTCTGTGTCTCTCGAATACATCCAGTCTTCCAGCGGAAAGAGCCCTGAGGGTGTCCCGCCGAAAAGCACCAAATCCGACACGGATGATTCGTCATCAGAGGAAGATGAGGTCGGTCCATACTTCATGTACGGGGAGAGAATCGTCAGCCGCAGAACTAGAAGATGCAGGGCTCAGTCAGCCTTAGAGAGAGGACGTAGCAGCAGAGGAAGCATCTCGACAGTTTTGTCGGACTCAGTGACGTCACTTCCTGACCGCCCTCAGAGCAGTCCCGCTCGTCGACCACCCTCGTTTCTATGGCAGATTTCCAGGGAAGATGATTCTGATAAACATTCCGATTCCAGCTCAGAAAGAACTGACGTCATGAACATTGTATCAGGAAGGGGTCATGTCAAATATGACTGGGAACGTGCCACATCTGACGTTACAAAGAAGGTCATGCGAGCTCAAGCAGAGAAAATGAAAGATCCTCGTCGGTCACTTCCGACGTCCATACGACGTCGCGGCGCTTTCAACGACATGTCTTCCGGTTCCGTGTCTCCCTTACCGTCCCCGTCACGGCCGTCCGCCTCCCCAAATCTGTACCCACCCAGACGAGCTCCGGTCTCTTCCGCCCCGGGTAGAAACGCCCAACTGTCAGAAATCCTGAACCAGAGACGACCCACAATGTCGGCCAGTCATTGGAGAAACCATCTGAGTCAGACGCACACGACACCAATATCCATGGCCGCTGCCAGAGAACAGATGCAGCAGGAAAGACTGAGGGTGAACGACAGTGCGAGGGTTAAGATACAGGCCAGGGTGCGGGGGTTCCTGGACACGTGCTAGTACCAGGTTAACAGAACTTCGTGGGGTATTGTATAAAGATTCCCACTGTGACGTAAAACAATAACTTACATGCAGGGTCTCCTTTCTCGCACGATTCCCATGTATACGAGATCGCTACGAGAGTACTTATGGTCTCATAGTGGATATGAGATCTTCGTCAAACAAAAGTCTGATTCCAAGTTGTCCAGACTCTACAAACAGCGGTAGTTTACTGCAACATTCAGCGCTACGGATGTTGCGGGTTTCGTCCTGCCCTAAACTGACAAGCCGTGATATAAGTGAAAGAATCTTGAAAGCGGATCTAAACACAAATTCAAAAGAAAAAAAGTTACTGTATGTACAACAAATTTCTGCTGATTTTACATAGCAAACGGAATGTTAGTATAGAGACCAGGTGAGTGAGATCTGTTGAGAGAGCATGTATACATTTGTCACACCATCCACGATTGTCTTATGCTGTACGTGTTCCAGTACTTTCACGGTAACTTTTACACACCCTGCCTTGCATTGTCTCTACGCACAAAAAGCACTCCAATGAAATTTGTTATATTTTATGTGTGCTTTATTCACAAATATTTGTCATTTCGTTTTGCCCATCATAATTATCGTCGTCATCATCGTCATCATCATGGCGTTATCTATCTTCATTGTATTCCTATATAGATGATGGCTCGAAGAGATTAACTATAGATTCATCATTTGATATTCATGAGCAACAGATAATAACGGAATCATGCATTAAAAGCTAGCAATGTAATGTACCAGTTCTTAAAATAATAAGATGAGTTTGTTGACGTATATTGCAATGCAACTACTAATGATGACATGCTGTTACTGTAAATAATATTATTTATTTCGTATTAGCGTTTTTTTTTAAAATGTGTGTAATCTATTGAAGATCGTATTCAAATCCTAGATTCGATCTATCATAGAAATTTTGAAAATGTACTTGAAGGTTCTAGATATGCAAATGTATTATTTAATCATATGCACTAATGATTATTTAATATTCTTGTAACAAACGACAGCGCCGGAAACAAATGGCTTAAACATATTCACAGCTTTATGCAATTTATTACAACGCATATATATATATATATATTCTATTTTATTCATTGCTAGTAATGCGTATTCTTCTCCTCATGGTACCTGATGTAATTTGACCAACACGATTTGGCTATCCGATTGACGGAGCTTCTCCACGACTGAAATGTAAAAATATGGGTTAAGATACAGAGTTTAGTGTAGCACACATTGTGAATAGATTGTACATTTCATGGCAACTTTAGCACATAAATACCCACGGGTAGAACGTGCGTAAATATTTACATTTTATAATTGATAGGACCGCCCCGTACGAAACCTAAAGGCCATTATAGACTAGTCGATTTTTATCGCCGCAACAGTGTTGCTGCGATATTTGTTGCCTAGTGTATATTAAATAATTGCTTGTCTCCAACGTGTTGCGACAACGAAACTGAGATTGCCTTGAATAGGATCATGTTTTTTTTCCCGTATAGTCTCGTATAATGTATAGCAAAGTGTTGCGGAGACAAAATAGTATTGCCTCAACTTATGGAAACATTGTTGCGGCGATAAAAATCGCCTAGTCTATAATGGCGTTAAGGTGCAGATAATTTCAAACTTAGCCACAGGTTGGAGTCAAAGGTTACCTTAAAAACAGAATTACGCCGTTCGGTATAATAGGAGAACCGAGATCTTATTGCTACTTTCTTGATCAGGTTATATTATTTTAATACTGTTACGGTACTTTATTTTTTAAAGAGAATGTATTATGTGTCAAATAACATTTAATGCATACTCTACTAACAACATTTACTTATTACACCCTTCCATTACTGTAAATAATAATAATAACAATAATAAGGTGCGTATTAATATACTGCAAATAGCGCAAATGTTTGTTTGGAGGGTTACCACCGGTAAAGCATGAAGAACATTTACAACAAACCTCTTTTCGCATATGAATTGCTTCTGATAGTGACAAATATCGTCGTGCCATTTGAAGTCGGTGTCCTTCCACATTACTCCGCAGTTCTCATCCACGTTGTTACCATTGGGTTGGTGTGGAGCCCAGTCTGTGTAGGTTGTGGGTGACTGGTTATCAGTCCACATCCAGTTATTCTCCACAAGCAAGTCACTCAGACCAATCCATACGCTCTCAGACGCTGGCGAGTGAAGACGTTACAGTATGATACACATTTTATGTTTATTTTTTCTATCGCAAGTTAAAACATTAAAATATTTTAAAATATGAAAACAGTGAAAACCGTTAGGATATGCAGAAAATGTAGCTTGTTGCCTAATATATGTACATGTATAGACAAATCAAATGTACATACTTTCCTGTAAAAACGTTTGACCATGAAATATGTCAACAAAATATGTTAAGTATGGTTGCTGATTTCGGATATTTAAGGTTCGTGTATTTTGGTTTACAAGGAAACGTGTCGGAAACCTCCCGAAAATATACCAGGAAATTATCAAATAAACTCCTCCTGCACTGATCCATGGGGCAAGTTAATAGAACAACTAACGGTACAAGGATAAATCAAGTGATTTTATTCCGAGTCTAAAAATGCACATGAGCATAACATGAGAAATATAGATATCACCTGATGAGCAACCAATGAAATAGCGTTTATTATTAACCAGCCAATGACGATTGCGCATTATCATTAACGCCATAAGTTAATAATTCACTTCAATCTTACCATGCCGCTGTTTGAGCCAATTCTTGACAAATTCATTCTCCTCCTCCGATGTCAATTCAACCAAATTTGACTGATACATTTTACATACTTGCTGCAAAGACATATTTTAAAATGTATTAGCATGTCTAAATAAATATACATACATGCATTGGAAATCGCCAGTTCCAATAGTGTATTACAATTACATATTTACAGTTTCTCTAAGTCATAGGTAACGTTTCCTTTTGAAATTTAAATGTAAACACATTTATCTTTGTGACAAATGGAAATAAATAGACTAGAAGGCAAGTAATAAGCACTACGTAAATAATTCGCATATTAACACAGCATGATTGTGTTAGAATTATTTAACAACTTAAGTATAATTAAATCGTTGTTCGTTTCCGCTAGTATTCAAAACCAATATCATTCGTGTGGGAACTAAAAATAACAGAAGCGAACCAAGATTTAAGTTTAATTCGATTTAATTATTTAATTTAACATGATAAAACATGTAAGTATACTACCAACATTTGCTTCAAACCATGTCTCGTGTCTTTGCACCACTTTGTAACAGGATTCAGCGTTCACTATCCACCCATCAGGACATCTGCCTGGTGAAAAGAAAAGTAGGCCTATTATATATATACAGACGTTAGAAATAGTAAGAAACAACGAAAGATAATGGCCACATTCAGTAACTGTACAAACATAATAGTGTATTCTATTTGTTTTTTGTTTTAGTGTATAAGGTCGCAAAAAGATTGCACAAGGACACACATATATGCGCACACACGCGAGCGCACGCACACACACATAAACACACAAACACATACACACACATACGCATGCATATACATGTACAAACACACACGCTCACGTATGCATATACATGTACATAAATGTACATACATGTATACATACGTGTACACACACACACACACAAACACACATACATACACACACACAAACACGCACACGCACACGCACACATACATACTTACATACATGCATACACTCTATAGCCACTGAACAGTTATCGAGCAGACAACTTCAATTGTACATATGTTTTGCGTAGTTCTATATTACATGTCTAGGTACATGAGCATTTGCAGTATGGTTTCCTGTGCTATGCGACATGGCGTATTTTGTTCGTCCTTATACTATACTCTGGCAATACTCTGAAAATCGCCTATATATATTAGAACAACACATAGCTCTAGAATTCATAATACTCAATCTTCCCACCGTTTGCATATGGCAGTAAGGCAACCAGGGCTGTTACCAACATTGGTGTCACACTTGAGGCCATTGCTACCTTCTCTTGATCTACGTTTACGGTACATCGTTGATAAGATAGCAACGTCTAGTCTAAGAATAGAAAGAATTAAAGGTATACAATAAGGGTTTGTTAACATATTTCATGGTCAAACGTATTTTACATGAAAGTATGTACATTTGATTTGTTGACACAGGTATATTAGGCTACAAGACACATTTTCCGCATGTCCCAATGGTTTTCAATATTTTCAGATATTTCTTTTTATCTCCATGTGTCATGTGTATTAAAAATCGCGAGATAAAAAAATAATTCTAACATGACCTGTATGGATTACCTACAACGATTGGTCAGTCAGTCGCACGGAATCAGGCACCGTTAATTCGCGATTGAAACAGCATTAGAAGCATTACACCAACATATATTCCGGTGGAATTTGATAGTTTTTTGTAATCATATTAAAATGGGGATAGCGGCACTACTGTTTGGAATTTAGAGGTATCTTCTAAATTTATTGTTGAACACTTCACGCTACGCGTTTGGTGTTCAGTGCAATTTTTAAAGTATCAATTCACGATTGATACCTCTAAATTCCAAACAGTAGTGTCTTTATCCCCTAAATACAATATGGAAATATTGGAAACAGGTGGGACAATCGAATCTCCGAAACTGACGCTCAGATATTTGGATATTGGTTTGTTCAGCAAAAGAATTTCAAAATGTTTAAGGAGCGAAACTTGAGATCTGATTTTATTACTTTGGGAAACAACATATTAAATACTTCTTGATTAGGTTGACTCGACTCGTATTCATTTTGTAACTACCACAGCAAACGAAAACGCAATGGTTTCGGTAGAATACTATTAGAATACTCCAACTTTAGCCATAGACTAGACTATTGCTAAGTTACCTTTAGCCCCTTATAGACTAGGCGGTTTTTATCGCCGCAACAGTGTTGATGCGATATTTGTTGCCTAATGTGTTTCGGCGACGAAATGGAGATCGCCTTGAATAAGAACATGTTCTGTTCCGTATATGGTCGTATATAATGCATAGTAAAGTGTTGCGGAGACAAATGTTACCGCAACTTATAGCAACATTGTTGCGGCGATAAAAATCGCCTAGTCTATAATGGCCTTTAAAGTTATGCAGTTTCGTACAGTATTCTATAGCTATTGCGATTGCCTTGAATCCGATGTTATGTCTGGATATTTCAGCGAATTATCTCTAGGACACATAACACCTTCCCGCAATGTTAACGCCGTTCTTCTTCGGCAATGACTATCATCTCGGGAGAAAACACACTGTATATAATGCAATGCTATGGATATTAATCATATATATTTCATGTCACCTTAGAGGCGTTTAAATGACAGGGTCGTTTTATGCCAGGAATAGTATTAAATCTCAACCAGTAATGTTTATGAGTCAGCGCTCGGATTGTGAGAGGTAAATAAATATGCTTGTGTAATGATTGTTATTTTACGAAAAGTTGCCTTCCTGGGAATAAAGCGAAGCAGTCTGGTATACAATTACCTGTATTATAACGTGATGTGAGGATTTAAAGCAGTATTCATGCATCAGTGACGACGTGGGAAAAGCTACACTACGCAAGGATGGCATGAAGGTTATGGAGTGATAATGTTACCGCATTTATTAGTATGTGTACGTAGTCAAACTGTCGGATACTCTGATCTAGAGGACGAAGCTTAATTGAGAAGCGAAAAAGTCCATGGACCATGATGAACAATTGTACGTGACAGATATACAGCAAGAAAGAAAGAAAGAAACGTAGATTACATACATACAGACAAAAGGGCAGACAAGCAAATAGACAGAGAGACGTTTTATTTTCCCTAATCGTACTGCATTCATGACACATTGGTTATAAGACTATCCATAATATTTATATCAATTACAATATACGAACGTTTACCTTCCCAATGCATGTCTCTTTCTTTCTTTATTTATTTATTTACTTACCTCCATCTCTCTCTCCTCTCTCCTCTCTCTCTCATTCCATCTGTCCATAGTCTAGCTTTCTGTATCATCAAATACATAACAGAGACCAGTGGTTTCACATGCCTTTAGGTCGTCGTGACCCCGGGCCACCTTGTCCGGCCCGTCCTGACAATAAGCATTCAAAATAAATCCATTTGTTCCATAAACGTTGTAATAGTTTATTTAAATATAACTCTATACACGGTGGGATTAATTGATTGGTCGTAAGGTATCGATAACATCGTACGAAGCCGCCAGGCAAGATCAATTCCTTAGACATCCTCTCTTCGTAATCATCGATAATCACAACAATGACCCATTGAAAGTTTTGAATACTTGTACAAGAGAAGACACGCTTTCTCACTCAGGTTTTTAATAAATAATTAAAGCATTTAGTCTGGTCTCTATATCAAACATATACACAAATCGAGCTACGCTATACTGTACACTAAATACCGTACTCTATGTGTGTACAATACTATATGAATCATAACGTACGTGTGTGTGCGCGCGTGCGCGCGTGCGCGTACGTGTGTATGTGTGTGTGTGTGTGTGTGTGTGTGTGTGTGTGTGTGTGTGTGTGTGTGCGCGCGCGCGCGCGCGTGCTCATGTCGTAACTGTTTTCTGGAACAATTTGCAGGCAATATACATTATAGATAACACTGACATGTATTACTTATAGTCTAGCTGAATAAAAAGAAAATGGGATATCTGGCCCACAAATAGATGATCAACTGAACACAATAAGTGAAAAAGAAATCTTGAAAGCGGCTCTAATCCCGAATTTAAAAAATATAAAAAATATAAAATAAATAAAACAAAGAATACACACACAATCTTATATTGAGCGGGTAGACGTCAAAATACAACTTGCATGTAGTCTAACGGATTGCATTGGATCTATCCTCGCACACAAAGGATATTTCCTGATAGCTTTAATTCTGTGTAATGGTTCCAATCCTCCTTCATAATAGCCTACATAGTATTTGCCTAAATACTAGTAATTATTTATATATTGATCGAAAGTAATTCGCTGTCATGGTTACAATACTTAGGTCCAGTCAGTTATTTTTTTTAACACTTATCACAAGTAGCATTATTGCATGTACATTATAATTATGTTTTCAAATGATTTAATAGATTATCATTGATGTATATTGACTACATCTTTTTTTAATTAATACAATCCCAGTTAGTTTACTTATTTATTATGTACTAGTGTATCAGTAATTATCATAAAACTATATGTCTTTATCTGAATAACGGCACAGGGAATTATCTATGTCAAAGATCCATTTATCCATACAATATTTCTATACCACAATCTAGAATGACAATGGAGTACCTTAGATAATTCGTATTAAAGGAGTATGGCCACGGACTAGAGAGATATTATAATATGTATTTAATATATATATATATATATATATTCCAATATAGTTTGAATCGAAAAACGCGCTATTGAGTTCCTACTAACATATAGAGCAATGAAAAGATTTTTGGAGGATCAAAGGCGATAGCATCAGTATGACAAAAATATCGTAAATTTAGTCCTAAACGATAATCGATATCCTTTAATATGTCATGTATGGTGTCTATCAGTACGCCCTTCCGTCCATTTTATCTCTAGTGTTATTTGAAACTCCCTTATCACATGATGTCATATCTTCCTTGGCTTACATGAACATTAACAGACATAATATGAATATCATAAATCGTTAACAGTGAATACATGCTTTTAACATTTACCTCATACTTATCATATTATGGTTAAAAGTCCATTTGATGAGCCATGAATGCGAAGTCGTAAAATTTCTACTTTATAATATCTGCAGCCATACATAGAATTAACGATAGCACCCAGGAAGTAAATGCTGTTCGGCGACTAATTGCACCTTAGTAAAGATACTTAAAGGTATAGCCTTTCACCATTACCGCAAATCTAATTGCCATGGAAACGAGGTACACAAACATCAAGCAAACTTGACATAATGCATTTACCTCTAGCATGCGTTCTTGCATAGGTGGGCAGAATATAATAATAATACACACTTTATATAGGGCAAATATCCAGAATAGCTGCTCAAATGCGATTTTGGGAAATCCAAGAAATCCAAGTATAGCCAGAACTGTCGTCAAACCCTCAGGTAAATCATCGAAATGTATCGTATGTGTAAATGTACATACGACTATTATCGATGCCCTGCAAATATTGACTTTCATGGTGCCTGCGTATGCTGGTAGAGCTATGTGTACCGTTGTCAGAAAGGCATTGATGCGTATACATGCGCGTTGTTATAATGCAACACTGAACGCTGTGTGACCGACAAGGAATACTACAGTATATATGATAATACCCTGCTCGGAGGACGACTTTTCTTGGTATATTAAGAGAGCCACGGCGTTTTCCATTAAGTCCGTTGACAACCCACGTACATCTACTCAGCGGATGGATACGACAACGATTTAATTCTGGGTGTGTATTTCGTTATAACGCCAGCCAGAATGTTCTACAGTGTATTGGAATTATGGTGTACCTGGGAACAATGTGGCGAAACCCTCGATCAAGCGTAGACGTCACCGTGTTCTTTTGTGTCGAGATCAAGGGTTTCTATACCTGATGTTATAATGAGGAACGACAGGAGTAAACCGTCATTCCCACGACCTCGGATGCGAATATGACAGTAGTTAGTGGACTACCTCGAAATAATAGGGGGAAACAGATACGTATTTATAGTATGAACAATGACTAGTGTGTGTTTTTAACCTGATTCAGAGTTCACTACGCAGTGTTTTCATTATTATGTGGAACAGTTGGTGAACTGTCGACGGATCGCCAAGTGATCGAAGAGACGATAGAACTACCGGTATGGAATACACACAGGAGCTTAGAAATACGTGTACTGCGTTCCAGGAATGTCCGGCTAATAACGAGGAAATTAATTGATCCACAAATCCTTGGTACAGGGTACTACTCAGGTAAGTCTGTAAAGAGCAGTGGCTGTGCCTAATCCAGCAGGGAGAGGGTTAAAGCGTGTAATAACGTTATATAACGTTGTGTGTTTGCCGGGCAGACCGACAGACAGATAGAAATATTTAATATGTAAAGTTTCACTATCATCTCCCATGTAGGGTTAATTTTATTATATAATATGACCTTCTATTGTGACATGATATGACACTATACCATGAACCGCTGATGAACTCCTACACCGACAAAGGTGTTCTGATTATAATAATACCCATTCGTCATATAGAATGAATAACTCTCCGTTGCCAATACGCACAGCAGTATCTCTTCACGTATGCCTTTCCTTACAAATATGAATAATACAGTGTGTGTACATTCCCCATACTTAAGGTAAACAACAAACCATACTGCCATTGCCTGCATACCCGTTGTGTATATATGTTACAGTCAATCTCTAAAATCAGGCAATGTGTAAAATGTTTTAAACTTTCAGTGACTTTCTTTCCACTCAGTCAATTTTTTAAATGTCTGAAATGATAAAATGACTCCCCTTGCTTGACAGATTGGCTCGCGTGAGTTTGTTGAGAGAAAAAAATTAAGATAATGTGTACATTTTTATAGGTATTCACACAATTCATATAAATAATGTATGCAATCCTGTGTGAATATCTACAAAAACGTACGCATTATCTTATGTTTTCATCAAACTCACGCCAGTCAATCTGTCAAATAAAAGCATTTCAGGCTTGTTAAACATTGCTTGAATGAATTGAAATTCACTGAAAATGTAATACAATTGACACATTGCCTGATTTTAGACATTGACTGTAACATATATACACAGAAATCAGACGTTATTCCGAACACGTACAAAAGCATATGCATCCAATGCTCTATTTACATTCACTTGCGTCAGTGAAACGATTTCACGAACTTGACTCCCCCTAATGACTGTCAGATGATCCAACAAAAGTTCATCAAAGAAACGAAAGTTACAGATTCGATGGCAAAATCGTTACTATCGTTAACTGTAGTCCGGTGGCTGTGCGGTCGATGAACTGTCAAAGGATATGCGCCCTTCTAGTAAGCCACGGTACTGCAGTCTTGTATTCCTGAATATAGTGCCGTGTCGTTTTTAACATGGTGATGGCGGATCAATGTATGGATATATAATCAAGAGGCGCGACGGTCCTATGGTTCATTGGGCCCATATTGTACAATCATGTTGTCGTGGCGATAAGGCAGAATTAAATTGTCTTATTCTGTGTAATTCTAGCTGTGAATTGTACATGGTGGAATACAATATTTCAGTCTTGAAGATGAAAATAAAAATAATAAGTTAAGTACACGTAAACGTCCGCAGTCTTCCTCTGAAACAATTCGCCAATGCCTTTTTGCGGCATTGATGGAGCCAGGGATCACGTGACATTGGCCAATTGTTTCTGAGGATATCCAGCATGTCTTTCATTTTACTTTATTTAAATTTGATCAGAACCTTCATATTATGCCATTATGTCCTAGAGAATGCTTTAAATTCAGATTTTGCATTCTATTTCGTTGATTAATGCATGCCAATTTATCACACCGATATTACAGTTATTGATATTTCCTCGAATATGACAGTCATGCAAAAATTGTGTAATAAAAGATGTTCATAAATTATAAAATATATTTCTATCCAAACATCCACGAAGAACCGCAACTCTTCAACAACAAGGGAATTACTTACCCGTATGCATGAAACCACCGGCAAGTACAGTTTCTGTGCACGTCGCGACTTCAACGGCAATTCCTAGACCTAGATCTTTGTATCTGTTCTCAAGAGCTGCGGTGCTGATCTATCGACTCCAGAGTCTCATGTGGTTGGTCCACACGTCACACAATAGAAATCCGTTAGAAGTATACTCGTAGCTGTACTAGGCCTATAGAACACTAAGGCCTAGGCCTATAGATGGCAAGATAGTATCACTTATTACTGCGAATTGAAGTTAATAATGCAAAGTACATGCAATTAGCATACATATATAATCGCTTTTGTACCTCTTAATATCTTTTCACCGCTGTTGGATAGGTAAAATTCCATTGCAGTTTACATTTCCGGTAAAACCCGAATAATTAGTTGATAATGTACTGTAATATCTCAATTTTTCTGTAGTCTAATAGACTAAGGGGGATAATAATTGAATACGATCAAAATAACCTTTCACTACTGGTTCCAACTGGCTATAAATATTAAAAAATTAATAAATATGAAATATTCAAAACCAGTTGGACATGCCTAAAATGTAGCTGGTTACCCAACATACTTGTGTAGACACATCAAATATACATACTTTCATGTAAAAATGCGTTTGACCATGAAATATGTAAACAAACCCGTGATTGTATGTGTTTAATTCATTGGATTACATGTACGTTCACATTGTAAAAGCTTGTGGCAAGAGTTAATTTAGGTATGAGACACTAAAATTCACAGGATAATTATAATAAGTATACCTTTGTTAATAATACTTGTCACTTTCTAAGTCACCGTCTAATACTAGTCTAATACTAGTGCGGGCGGGTGGTAGCGCAGTGGTAGAACAGTTGGACTTCCGAGCCAACGGTTCCAGGTTCAAATCTTGTCAGTACCAGCCGATGCTCGCAGGTTTACTGCAACATTCAGCGCTACGGATGTTGCGGGTTTCCTCCTGCC
>JAUTBT010012289.1:0-23621 GCA_032361225.1 Lepetodrilus schrolli
CCTTTCTAACGCGATATTGATAGGATGCGATGTCTGTAGAGTGGCAATGCAGTTATTATCCTTGGTCTTGTCAGTACTCGCAGGTTTACTGCAACATTCAGCGCTATGGATGTTGCGGGTTTCCTCCTGCCATAAAACTGACATGTCGTGATATAAGTGAAAGAATCTTGAAAGCGACTTAAAATCCCAATCAAAAAAAATAATCAAAAATACTGAAGGTAAAATTTGAAGCAACACCGAACATGCCATCACTTTTTACATTATTTAAAGTCATTGTAAATATTACTGTGTTGAGGATATTTTCAACAAAACAATACATGCTTACTTTTCATTTTAATCAAATGTACCTGTCTTAACAGTGGCATGTAACCCTCAAACATCACAGTTCTAAGCGTTATATATGTTCATTCAAAATTACCTTATTCCAATAAATACTACAATTTAAGTTATACATCTGCCAAAACATACTGGTGTTGCTTCAAATGTTACCTTCAGTATACACACACACACACACACACACACACACACACACACACACACACACACACACACACACGCACACGCGCACACACACACTCTCTCTTTCTCTTTTCTCTCTTCTCTCTCTCTCTCTCTCTCTCTCTCTCTCTCTCTCTCTCTCTCTCTCTCTCAGATGTAAGAGAGTTGCGTGGGTTCGAGTCAGGGCAAACACCATTGGTGACGTAGCGTCTTAGAGAAATATCCAGCGGGAGGTTTCTATGTAGCAAAAATGTAATAATTGAAATCATATTTCTGGGGAGGTTGAAGAGGACATTTATTGTACATATGTTATTAATAAGAACATCAGTCATTTATGATGCGGGAGTTACTTCGAAATATTTAGATCGACATATCTGTATTATAACATTAATACACATAATTTGGATTTACCCCCCCCCCCCCCCACACACACACCTAGTTAATAATAGCATGAACACAATACACAATAGAAATAATGATCAATAATACATATCAATAGAATAATCCCACGCATTCTGCCAAACAATCAACTTTGCGAAGTGTCAAATTATATAAATTTAGTATAGCATACGACCAAGATGTATAACAGGTATTATATCACACAATTAGCAAGAATGTTTCATAAAGTTAGATAAATCTATTTCCTAGTAATGCACTCTGCCTTGATGTTTACTCAAGAGCACGCTTTCATTTGAACGATAGACTATTTAAATCCTATTGAAGATGTCCTGGTATTCAACCACAAATTGACCTTTAAATGATTTATCGAATGAAGAATTTCATTGTGCAAGACATTATCATGAACAGAACCTCTGTTTTACAGGTATATAAAACAGTAACACAAAACGAACACAAGGGTAATGCGTTCAGGTTAGCAGGAAACGTTCAGACCTAAGTGATTTATGCCAAATGGAAAATCAATATAATTTACATTTTTTGATGCATCATTAATATTATTGCAGCTAACCAGGTCAAAGATAAAAACAAAATAATTTAATTTTAATTTTAAAATCCAGCATTGGCAAATAGCAGTCCATTTTCATTACCCGAGTAGTGAAATACGTGAAATTGTCATGTTGATGTATTTCTACATAACTAATGGATATGAAATGTGAAGACGGTTTTCACTTGTTATTTCAAATTGGTCAAATACGAGGTGATCTAGCCCATTATTTCCGCAATGTTGTAGCACAGATATTGTTACTAGGCGATCATTGGTTATAAGTATCTATAGATCTTCTAAATGTATGTATAATAACATGGTAGGCTTGGAAATTAGATAAGCATCGCTGTATTCTCATGACATAAGAATAACTATAATCGCACAGAATGGAGACATCTCTATATTTGGTGCTATAACGAGAACTGAAATTGGCAAACAGATACAAAATAAAATGCAAAAGAAATAAAGAATAAAACACCGTCATTATACGGTACAATTGACAGCGATGCTATCGGAATTTGAAGTCACTAATGATAAAAAAAAATCACGTTTATGAAACCATAGAATTGAGTTGAGAAAGTACGAGGGAACCAAATCTGCATTGCTTTCACCTTTTTTCTCTTTTTAATTTCGTAATACTAAAACTTACGTACCTTTTAGAATACTAAATGGCTTAATTCTGTTGTGTTCGTCGTTGACCTAAATCCGAGTTGGTCAATCTTTATAGCAATAATTAGGAGAGATGCCATACCTCTAAAACAGCTGGTGGTGGTGGGGTTTACTGCTTTGACAGTCGCCTTCCAGCTTGGCTGATTTCGGCAGACTGGTCCCTCCTTGGAACGCATGTCCCACAGCATGGAGCTGGAAAGCGTTGTCTAAAACAGCTGCCAACTGTGCCCTCTTGTACGAAATGGCATAACTCTTAAGGCAGCCGTAATGCTATCCATAGAAGTGGTGCATTCTATGGCTGAGGTTTGAGTTAAAGGCATACAATCACAGATTAAGTTGTCATTTTGGACCGAATTGGAGGTTAAAATGCAAAGGGTATGCACTCAGCATACATATAATCGCTTTTGTACCTCCAAATATCTTTCCACCCCTGTAGGCTAGGTAAAATTCCATTGCATTTTACATTTCCGGTAAAATCCGAATAATCCTTTGGTAATGTACTGTAATATCTCAATTTTCTATAGTCTAATAGACTAAGGGGGATAACTCATAAATCATTGAACACTGTCAAAATAACCTTTCACGACTACTGGTACCAACAAAGCTACGTAACTACATATTAAAAAAATAATAAAATACGAAATTATTTTAAACCAGTGGGATATGCGGAAAACGTATTTGGTTATCCAATATACTTGTGTAGATACATCAAATGTTCATACTTTGACCATGAAATATGTAAACAGACACGTGATTGTATGCCTTAAAAGTTACCATTAATTTGATATTAGTTTGATTTCTTGTCTGCAATGTCCCATAAGCGAATGCATGATTGAGTGACAGGACATTTTATAATATTATTATTTTTATAAACCCTTTTATTTTAATGTATTCCCACCATGCGGTCACGTGGTAAAAACGGACCTCGGGAGACCAAACTCCTCACAGCGACTGTTTAACTGACCTGGGAACGAGGCTGCTAGGGGACACGGAATAGTTGTAATTTTTTTTATTATCCCCACCCAGTAGCCTACGTACATTCGGCCCTCCTCGGGCTACTTCCGAAGGGTCAGATACCGTATGCCAGGAAATGTTCGAGGTCGGAAACTTTCGAGGTATTCAAGGTTAATTTGTAAACCTGTCTACCCACTTAATTTGTCTACCCACGAAAGGTTCAAAACCACTCTATCATGCACGAGAGCCTCGTGCGCGTCAATATAAATATCCGTTTAG
Organism: Lepetodrilus schrolli; assembly: GCA_032361225.1. Lineage (NCBI taxonomy): Eukaryota > Metazoa > Mollusca > Gastropoda > Lepetellida > Lepetodrilidae > Lepetodrilus > Lepetodrilus schrolli. Next base: position 3,344 of record JAUTBT010012289.1, read on the forward strand.
ACATCCGCAGTTGTCAACGTTGTAACAAATCTTCGGTTATACGGTTAGGTTATGTACCAAGGGGAACTGACTGGAGGATGTTCAGAGTGGCCTACGTAATCAATACGTAAGAAATACCACAGCCTATTTTTTTTTTATTGATGGAGCGAAACACATATCTTACAGTTTCGTTTGTATTGTTTCAAAATAAATCTTTTCTCTAGGGGAAAGTACCAGGTTTTAAAAGATTGATACCACATGGTTAACCACTTTATATTAAATAATGTCCATGGTATTACGGCAGAATTTCGGCCACGCAGATAAATACGTTATTTTATTTCCTTTTCTAGTTCTTCATTTTGTTTTCTTTGTAGCCATAACATTCAGTAATGAGGTTAACCTAATGCGGTTCCGTCAATCTATAACTGTAATAAAAATAACAACAACAACAACATAATAATAATATGTACCTTTATATAGACCAAGTGCTTCCATGTACCAGGACATGGCCGCAGCTCTAGTTGGTAAAGCATTAATCCTTTTAAAGCATTAATCCATAGGCCCCCTATGTCTATAACACATTTGCACCCCTGTCATACAACAATTACTAAATTGATATGTTATACACATATGCCCTATATGCAGTGACGTGAAGGACAAGTTAGCATTAGAATCGAACAACTCTAGTCTAGTAAGCCCTGTCATTGAATCAAAATGATACAATTACGAAGAAAATTGGTTCTGTTGGGACGTTAAGCTCCCCTTGCTTCAAGAAATCGAATTATTTGAGAGAATTGACGTAACGAAAGGAGCACGTCATTGAAGTATGCGTTTGACGTGTGACGAGAAAACACGACACAAGAAAATCTTAACCTTTCATGATTATGTCACAGAACTCATAGCCTGAGAATAAAGCGATCCATACAACGTCAGCGAGATTACAACGTAATGGCAGAGTGCATTGGCTATCTGTTTGTCAATTCTAATGGCTTCCTGAAGGTCTACAGGTGCCTGCTTGTATGGCATTATCTATAGGCCCTACATCACGAGTTTCGATCCTTTAGTACACACATAATTTGACAAGCGCGTAAAAGAATATCGACTTCTGATCGTCTAGATCGGTGTTGTTTTCTTGTGTGGCAGTACATTCGAGTCAGGATGTTGTAATACAATCACAATATCTAATCTGAAACTGATGCAAATATTAATTATATCACTCGGAATAGAACATTGATTTTTACTTTGATAATCGTGTAAAATCCTATTAATATTGAATATTACAGATGCATAATCATTTTCACATCATAGAATTAACATGATTAATACGAACATGTGCACATTTTAAGACAGTAGATACAGTAAGAAAGCGAATAACTAGATTGTAAACAATTGCGTGTGTGTGTGTGTGTTTACTGCTTTGATAGTCGCCTTCCAGCTTAGCTGATTTCGGCAGACTGGTCCCTCCTTGGAATGGAACGCATGTGTCTCACAGCATGGAGCTGGAGAGCGGTGAATATTATTGTCTGCTTGTGCTAGTCTGGATTTTCCCACCAGTCTTTATAGTGCTAGCTCACTTGGAATATCACATGCCGCAGTTAACATGGATATCACTCAGACACTTTAAACTGACTCTGAGCCGACCAGCCGTTGCTGTATACTTCCCTTTAATTCTGAGCGCCAAGTTTTTAACGTCTTTTGGTATGACGCGGCCGTGGGTTGCACCACCGACCTTCTGTTCTCCGGGCGGACGCTCTAAGCTTTACACCACGGAGCCGGTATGGATTGTAAGAAAGTGGCTAACGGGAAGAAATGAAATGAAAATATAAGCATATAGTGATACCTCTAAAAAAAAATTTAATGCTATATTATCTCCTAATAGTAATTAGAATTTCAGAAATGTATACAATCATCAAAAACTAAATTAATCGACTTTTCGTCAATAGAATACTGATACCATCGGGATCAAATACGTACGTTGGAACGTTAGAATACTAATAAGTCCAATTGGGTTGTACGAAGCTGTTGTAGGCTATCTGAATAAGACAGTGCTAAAACTATTGTAACGGCAGTTGTAAGTGCCTACAACTCCTGTAGCCAACAAGAGCGTCGTGCAACTGGACCCAGGGTCATACTGTGCGAAGGTCACCGTGACCAGTACATGCTGATGTCATCATGCGTATCTATATAATTTACATACTTACTTTCCAACATTTCCATGAGAAGTTTCTTCTGTTACATTGCATTTGACCTGCTACATAGTCTTCTATGGGCATGTGGCCTAAAATAAAACATTTTATTCACGTGGTGGATACCTACGTTGTGAAAACGATTCAATAATCAACAGTGTTGATTACATCTTTTTGTGTTTCTCGTGCTTAGGTGAAATGTACACGTTTTCGACTGCTAGTTCGCCCTCTTGGTCAAGCTGTTTGTCGGCAGTTTTCAATTGTTTATTACATTAAAATAATTATATTGAATAATTAGAATGATCCACTCGATACGAGTGGTTACGGAAAAGTATCCCTCGTTAAATTCTTTTTCAAAGTTCTTCGCTGAAGCTCGGAACTGTAAACATTAATTTCACTCGGAACATATTTCCCGCAATCAATCGTATCTCGTGGGTTATTCTCTAATTCTCTACATAGTCGTCAGGATATCCTATAATTACTGTACCACCGCGTGAAGTAAATTTCTAAAAGCATGACAGATACAGGTCTCGTATAGTTCAATATAACACGCCACGGAACGAAAGGAAACTATCATTCAAAACATGTAGCCTAATAAGAGACAAGCTTCGATTAATGACCTTTCAAACGATCGAATAGGATACACGTAGACATGAATGAGGCCTTAATCCAATTTTATTAAAGTAGTGTTGTGTTTGCATGTAATGTAAGCTATTGAGGTACATTCCTGATATACATGACCCATGGGTTGACTGAATGGATACACCCTTTCATGTACATTTGTATACAATGTACTATCGATTTTCTTCGTGCAAACTAAATGAAGTAAAATTGCAACTGTGTGTGGCGTTTAACTGTGCAAGGATAGACAGATTGAAATAAAACCAAGATGGACGGATAGATAGACAGATTGAAATAAAAACAAGATGGATAAGACTGCTTTAGGAATGCACGTTGATTTAGAACGATTTAATATGTTAAAATACGTGGGTTTGTTTTGTCATTTAGTTCTGGTATGGAATTATTCCCGATGCTATTTTAGACTTAATTATGATATCCTGCTTGGCGCTCAGCATTACAAGGATTGGTCGGCTCCGTATACCCTTTATAGGGTTGGCATCCATATTCTGGCTGCGGCAGGATCTTCCGTTTGCTAGCACCAACGGCCGGTGTAAATCCAGTCTGTGACATATGGGTACTAGACTTTTCAGCGAAGGACCTGTACCTAAGATCCATTGAACGTCGGAGGCTCTGTACTTTCAAAACTCTCCAGAATACTCACCTCTACAACAGAGTGCTTAGGTACTAACTATTTCACAACAGAAACCTTTAAGAGCTTTTGAACAGCTTAGACTGGAAAACAGAGCTAAATATAAATATATATTTTGATTTTACTTGGCTTGATAGTCATAAACATCATAAAGGAAGGTTTTCATCTCGCACTGTATCGACGCTAGCTAGCTACATCTTTGCAATACTGCGCACATTAGTAGGGGCGGGTGGTAGCACAATGGTAGAACGTTTGGACCGGAGTTAAATGCCCCTGGTTCAAATCCTGTCCCGGGAGCCCGGCTCTACCGAAGTTACGGGTTCCCTCCAGCCTTAAAGCAGCCTTAATGCCGTGATATGTGAAAGAATATTGAAAGCGGCTCTAAACACCAATTTAAAAAACCCAGTAGACCTACATTAGTGCACTCCAGCATCTATCCAAGTAGGCCTACATTAGTGCACTCCAGCATCTATCCAAGTAGGCTTACATTAATGTACTCCAAGATCTATCCAAGTAGGCTTACATTAATGCTCTCCAAGATCTATCCAAGTAGGCTTACATTAATGCACTCCAACACTTATCCAAGTAGACCTACATTAGTGCACTCCAGCATCTATCCAAGTAGGCATACATTAGTGCACTCCAGCATCTATCCAAGTAGGCTTACATTAATGCACTCCAAGATCTATCCAAGTAGGCTTACATTAATGCACTCCAAGATCTATCCAAGTAGGCCTACATTAGTGCACTCCAGCATTTATCCAAGTAGGCCTACATTAATGCACTCCAGCATCTATCCAAGTAGGCCTACATTAGTGCACTTCAGCATCTATCCAAGTAGGCCTACATTAGTGCACTCCAGCATCTATCCAAGTAGGCTTACATTAATGCACTCCAACATCTATCCAAGTAGGCTTACATTAATGCACTCCAACATCTATCCAAGTAGACCTACCAGTCACACTTTAAAAAAAGTGAACGTAATACGGACATAACAATCGCAGAATAGAGTAGCCTACTTGACCCCATTATGTTAGTTCCCATGGACAACGTCGCCTCCCTTGCCGTAAGTACAGGCTGTACACGCGCGAATAAGTAGTAATCCCACAGATAATCTGCCAGAAAAATATTCAGTCTTTGGATTTATTAGATAGACAATTCGTACCTGATGCCATATGAAAGACCAATACATGAAACACGATCAAATCGTGTCACTATATTATCGTAACAACTATTTATGCTATACAGGAAGCACGAGAAAGCTGCAATTACACCGAGCCCGGTAACAATAACGATAACAATAACGATAACAATAACGATAACAATAACGATAACAATAACGATAACAATAACGATAACAATAACGATGACGAGATCGTGTACAATGTTCCAATTCTATGTGGCAAAATGTAGAATCTCTTTATTCTTATCGCGCTCAGTGTGCGCGCGCCTTTATTCGAATAAATTATTGATGCATAATGAATTATTAATTTATATTCTGAGAGTAGATACATCTGACACTGGTGTAATATACATGTAATAAACGGTTCTTGGCAAATCACGGAAATACTCTTAATTGCGGATATCGGTCGACTTTAGCATGGAATCTATTTCAGAGGAAGGAAGCTGAAGAAACCTCGCTGGTCTTCAATATAAATTATACCCCATCTCTGAACATGGAACAGTAGACTGCCCCCTAATGACTGCTCTGTGGACAATTTTATTTTGTTTTGCAGAAAGAAAAAAATACGTCGTGTAAAAACCCATTTATTTAGAAAATTAAACCAAATAGCGTGAATGTTGATTATTGACCGGCGAGTAATACATTTTGGATTTTGATAGAACGCCTTGTAACATTGATGTACCGATGCTTTCAATTTCACAATGGAACATGAAACAAAATGTTACAATTCACTTAATTATAAAAAAATAACCGACAACAGTTAATGGATCGAATAGTATAGAAGAGATCACATAATCATTCATGTATTGTTTCGCAGCTGAGAGTTTTTCAAGTTGTGAAGCAAATATGCATACAACAGGAAGTGTAATTCAAAACACATTCCGTAATGGATGAACTTGAAATTAGGTTTACTGCAAAATTCAGCGCTACGGATGTTGCGGGTTTCCTCCTGCCCTAAACTGACAAGCCGTGATATAAGTGAAAATAATCTTGAAAGCGGCTCTAAACCACAATTCAAAGAAAAAAAGTTCAGGAGCGATCCGCTGCGGCGAAAACGCAGCGGGAATCTCTGCGCTAAACGCATTAAGTAGGAATGGACCTTAAGACATATTTCTTCATTAAATATATTTAGGCATGCATATACCATTGTATTAGTGTTTTACTGTGATGACCTCGCATTCTGATCACGGAGGATATCATACACTAGTAAGTAGACAGCAGTCCTCGATTTAGAGGCTCAATGTATTATGATCCGGATCCAATAGTAATTCTCTCTATGTATAATCAATATATATCCGTAGGCACGATATTTGTCTAGAAGGAAGTGAATCAGCTTCGTTACTGTAATTAATATACATTTCCGAATTAATACGAGTTAATTAGAAGAGGAATGGCCGTAGCACGGAACCCCGAAGACCACACTGTCCACGATTGCAAGACCTTCAAAAGAAGCAGCTACATTAACATTACTCTTTGAAATCAATATGTAACTAAAGGCTAGAGCGCGAGTCAGGCGGAAACCTCGTGCCTGGATGTATTGGAGGTTATATCTGATGTCATCGAGGTGTAAATCCATTTCTTACAATTTAGCTAATCACTAGTTCTTTTATTTGGGATCGAATCCCCGGATAGTCACGTGGTAAAATTATATGCCAATTTATATTTCTACATGGGTTTCTGTTACATTTCATTATAATTATCATCGGCGTCATTATCGTCGTCGTCGTCATCGTCATCATTATCATAATCTCATCATCATAATCATATCATCATCATCATTAATAATCTCATTATCATCATTATTAATCTCATCATCATCATCATCATCATCATCATTATTATTATCATCATCATTATTAATTTCATCATTATCATTATTATCATCATCATCATTATTAATCTCATCATCATCAGTATTAATCTCATCATCATCATTATCATTATGATTATTATCATTGCTATCGTCGTCGTCGCCGCCATCTTTGTTACTATTGGTATCATTATTCACGTGTCTTTAAGATATTTATAATAAATAAAGTACACAAATAATTGAAAATATAATAACCACCCTTAACCCTCTCCATGCTGAAGGCAACCGGAGATGCCATAAGAGGCTGTACCTGTGCCTAATCCAGCAGGGAGAAGGTTAATTTGACGTTTGCTACAAGTTAGTGCTCTCTTTGTAGATCAGTGTCTGTCTATACGGTATCATATTAACGTACAACTGCCTTCTAATAATTGTTAAGCGGTGCTCACTCATATATACGAATCTTCAATCGTTTCCTTGAGAATTTCCGTTCTTTTGCGAAATAGAAACGTGACTTGTCTGATGTCAAATCATACAAAATAAAGTATTGGGAGAATCTCTGTCTAATCGTACGTGTCTTATTAAGTTTGTCTGGCCTTCGACATGAATATGCCGTTCAAAATATGTTACATCTGACATCTCAAAAGATCTCACATCTGAAACCTGTACGCTTAATCTTAGTCTATCAATCAATCACATAAAAAAAAGTTAACATTTTGGCTGGCCTTTTAAAACAAAATTTAAAAATTACACATTTTTTAAAGATTTTTTTTCCCCAATAACAAGTACATCCAGGTCATTGATGCTGCATGATAGTCTAATAATTATATTACATGTATATGCTATGTCTTCATATGAGACAAGGTATACATATTCGTTCGGTCTACTTTAACGATAGTGTTCCAGTGCACACATGTCTCACCGTGTATTTTTTTATACCGAACTCCTCTAAACATTTCAGTGCTACGGATGTTGCGGGTTTCCTCCTGCCCTAAACAGACAAGTCGTGATATAATTGAAAGAATGTTGAAAGCGACTCTAAACCCCAATTTAAAAAAATATTCTCTAAACGTAAACTGAGATAAGTCTCTTCAATCAAGAGCTTCAAGATTTACCGAGTTAAAGTGCCCGTGTACATGCTATACTAGCGGCATCCTCATTCTAGTATAGCAGATTTTTCACGCGCACGCACGTGCACACACACACACAAACACACACATATACACACACAAACACACACAAAAACACACACATACACACACAAACACACACACAAACACACACACAAACACACACACCCACACACACACAAACAAACACACACACATACAACACACAAACATACAAACACACATACACACAAACACACACACACACACAAACACACACACACCCACACACCCACCCAAACACACACACACAAACACACACACAAACACAATCACACACACACACAAACACACACACACACAAACAAACACACACACACACACACAAACACACACCCACACACCCACCCAAACACACACACAAACACACACACAAACACAATCACACACACATACACACACATACACACACAAACACACACACACACAAACACACACACCCACACACACACAAACAAACACACACACAACACACAAACATACACACACACAAACACACATACACACACACACACAAACACACACACACACACAAACAAACACACACACACAACACAAACACACACACACACACCCACCCAAAGACACACACACAAACACACACACAAACACAATCACACACACACACACACACAAACACACACACAAACACAATCACACACACACACACACACACACACACACAAACACATACACATACACACACATACACACACACACACGGCAAATCGATGTAAAACAATGTAGTAACGGACACATCATTCTTGGTCTTGTGCAACAAAACGATGGTGGCGGACTGATTACTATGTGGAACGGTAAACTGATCACTAATATTTAAGTTAACCCAGTTTTAAATCATTATACATTTAAAACATACAAATTGCATGACTGCAAACCGAGTATCATATTTTGTTTCAATTATAATCCTAATGATCCTATGAAGGTCCACATTAAAGAACTGTTATAATCGATAGAAATGCTTTCAAATCCTAACAGACTGATCCATTCAATTGAGTAATACTATGGGTGCCTGTATATTATTCAATCAGTTATACTCCCTGAGCAAGAGAAGGATATTTCTCCATTGTTGACACATCTCGTCCATATCAATTACGTCTTGTTGGCTGCCGGATCAGGAGGAGAAATACTACGATGTCTGCGTAATGCAAAATAATACACAGACATCTACAAAAAGTCAAGTGCAATCCTTCTAAATAGATGGTTGACCGAGAACCTGCGAGCATCTAGGATTCGTTCCCGTTCCATACTGAAATACAACCTAAACGACTAGTGATGTCACCGTATGTAAGTGACATAGTTTGAAAATATTTCAGCAGGGAATGGGTACCCGGTAGGATGAAATGTAAATATGAATTCTAATCTGAAACAACAGCTTTATTTGTATACCTTTCAGTGAGTTGAAAAGGAAGATCAGAGCATGCTGATCCATTAACGGGGTTAGCAAGGTAGCGAAATGAGCACGCATTCGAGCATAGATTTGGTGTTTAATAAATGTGCACATTATTATTATTAATAATTTAATTATTAGTGTCATTGTTATTGTTATTATTGTTATTATTATTATTCCTTATTCATAGTTGTCTTAAATACAAAATGTAGCTTTAATAGGATTATTATAATATTATTATTGTTATTATTTTTAGTGTTGGTGTTGATAGTATTATTGCTAATATTATTCCCGTTTCATGATGGTGATCATTTCAAAATATAGTTTTAATAGTAGTAGACATATATCACATCCTTGACAAACACTTAAGTCGTTTGGTTAATATGGCGTTTGTACAGCGGGTAAAGAAAAGGAATAGCACACGCTGACATTCTTTGTTTGGATCCCATTCATTGCGTATATGTCTGGGGAACCTACAGACTACAGTTTTTGTCTCTAAATTGATATACCATTAACCCGTACCATGTTGAATTCAACCGGAGATGTCCTAAACATGTGCCTAAACCAGCAGGGAGAGGGTTAAACTAATTTCAACTCCTAAAGGACCAATGGCAAAACTGAAACATCACCGCAAAGATAGCCAACTGTAGAAAAACGACAGATATCAATGCAAATAATGAATTATTTAATATACGTGGTGGATATCTCCTGTGTAATAACGATTCCATAATCAACAGTGTTGATTACGTCTTTTTGTAGTTCTCGTGCTTAGGTGAAATGCACACGTTTTCGACTGCTAGTTCGCCATCTCGATAAGCTATTTGTTGGCAGTTTTCAATAGTTTATTACATTAAAATGATTATATTGAATAATTAGAATAACCCACTCGATACGAGCGATTACAGAAAATATGTCACTCGAGAAATTAATGTTCAAAGTTCCTCGCTGAAGCTCGGAACTGTAAACATTAATTTCATTCGGGACATATTTTCCGTAATCTCTCGTATCTCGTGGGTCACTACTATTCTCTAACGAATACATAACTGATAACAACTGGTTGTTGAAGTGACCTGCTAAACAGAAAGGAATATTATTGTATAATTCACATTATATATATATTTGGAAATACGCAGATGTTATATAATTAATATATTATTGTTCTATTGTACAACGTGTCGATGTTGACTATCATTACGTTGCCATTATTATTTTCACAATGGCTTGGAGATAATAACTGTGAATGATATCGACCAGGGGCCGGATGCATGAACAAATCATAAGCCCTTATGCACAGCAGAAGTTCCTATGCGGAACATTACCAAGTTAAGTCGGTATGCACGAGCACAAATAAGCTTCGTTTTATGCAGCGCATTGGCAAAGCGAAACATATCTTTATGCCGCCCAGCTACCAGGTCTAACTGCCTAATGCATGGCATAGCTCGATGGAAAAGATGGTCATATAGTATTTTGGCGAAGAAGACAGATACTTTTAGATGAATAATAGGATTGCATCACAGGGACTTGCCACTTGATTGTAAAACTTCTTATAAAACTTCTTATTTGATAGTACTTGATGTAATAATATTATTTCGTAGAATAACATGATGATATACTATGTTATAGTAAAATAACAGTCTACTACTAACAAGAGTAGACGGATGGGTGATATATTAGTTTTAGAATGATTTGTACTATCTATATTAGTATATTATTATGCTATATCAAATATTATTATTACATCAAATAATATTAAATAGCAATTTTTATAACAATTTTGTGCCTATTGATTGAATAATTATAATACAATTTGAACCTATGTTTTTATATTCGGTACGAGACAATATTTAGTCAATTTCAAAGTTTAATAATATTTAATCAGCTGTTAATGTTTTTGTATGATACAACAAAAGCCAGACAGTGTACTTGCAAAGCTAGACAGTGTGTGTACCGACACCCTGAATACTACGAAATGCAGACTATGTGTGAATCAACTGTTCCCTGTGGAACCGTCTGTAATATATAAACAATAACATTATATATATATTTTTTTTATAAAGTCGGTTACAACATGTCGGCAACTTTTGGTTTGAGATATCATACAACATATGGCTTCATAAAGTACATATTTGTCACTTTTATGGATTAATATCTTCAGATATTTTTAAACAATATCAGCTTTGTGTAATATATTATCAAAATGTCAAGGTTTCGGTAGAGGATTACATATGTATATAAATCCCACGAATGTAATTCCAGTAGACACAGTAATCAATAACAGTAATCTTAATGTGAAATATAAGCACATCACCAACTGTAAATGTACATAACGACAACTTGAATTATCGTCAATGGAAAATCATAAAATGTTACATCACACCCTTTAACTAAGATTGTGACAATTGTAGATCGAATATATTTAATTTAGGTTATATGTGCTGAACACGATGTCAACAATAATTGCTAAGACATCAACTAAACTTCACCATACTCATATCAATATAGAAAACAACCAAGGAACATTAACTAAAAAGGTCATTATTTTCTAAATCTCTGCCCGATTCCTAAAATGACCAAAGTTTGAGTTTCAGTAACTTGCATTTCTCGAGAGAAAAAAACAACAAAAACAACACGCAGTTCCAACGTTGTCTACTGAAAACTGGATCTCAGCTGAGTTTTCTTTTTTTCGACATTACCGGACTTGGACAGAATCAGGCGCGCGCGCGCGCACACACACACACACACACACACACACACACACACACACACACACACCACACACACACACACACACACACAGACACACACACACCACACACACGCGTGTGTGTCTGTGTGCTTTAATACTAACATGCTCTTGGACACATCTGGTATGCATTTTACTGACGTCATTGCGTTCAGATTAAATTTCGTCACCATACCAACGCCCTATCCCACCTCCTAAAATCATACAAACACAGCCAGACACAACACTGCGTCAAACTCACGGCAAGTTTCATTATTATCATACAAACATAAACACAGCCAGACACAACACTGCGTCAAACTCACGGCAAGTTTCATGGAGGTCCCATATTTACTACGATGAACTTCCACCGTTAGTTCTACAAGGTCACGATTTCTCGAAACAAACTTAAAATTATTAATATTAACTTTGAGAACACTAAACAATTTGCATTTCTCGAAAAAAGATTGTCAACTGAAAACTGCATCTTAAGAGAGAGAAAAACAGCTGAGACTAAAAATATTACAATCACGGTTTGTTAACATATTTATGGCAAACGTATTTTTACCTGAACATATGTAGATTTGATTTGTCTACACATGTATATCGGGCAAAAAGCTACATTTTATGTATTTTATGTATTATTTGTCTCGCGACATCAATTACGAACATTTTCATAGAATTATTAAAACGAAAACAAAACAAGGCAAATTTAGGTGTTTCCCCTTTACACTGAGTCATAACACTTCGGGTTATGTCCCCTTATTGCATTAATAAAATAAGCAAAAGATTACGAGCATATTTATTTTGTTTTAGCGGAGGTCCATACCGGTGATTCAAGCAATGTTCTATATCAAAGGAGGTTGCAGTGGAATTGTGTCTACCATACAGCGGTGGAAAGTACAAACACGATTGTATGTATGCCACGTGAATGTACTTTGCAGTTGTAGCTAAGAACTAGTCCAAAACGAGCATACTTATTTGTAATTGTATGCCTTTAAAACTCGGTTTGTAAATACTCCTGAGACTTTTCGAGATATCGTGGTGTGGTCTTGTGGTGAATACGAGAGTTTCTTGAAAGTCTGCGCAAATGTTTTTAACCTTGGTGATTCACTGCCAGAGAAGTATTCTTGTCATCTGTCTGTCGAAACCGACCTGAAAGTCGTACAAAGATAGACAAGTATACACTGTATCATATATATACGTATCTGATAGACAAGTTCGTGTTCAAATAATAATAAAATCTACGTTTATACATACTTTGGTAAAACGTACGTAGGCGGTGTTGGCATATTTGAAATGTAGGGTAATGACGCACATAAATATATATATATGTTTGGTGAGTGCAATAAACCTATGCTATAAATATAAATATGTTCACTAGTGCAATAACACAATAGACTTTTATATATATATTCATACACGATATCAAAGCATTTTTTAAATCACTTTTATATTTATCGTTAAACCATTTACTACCACAGTGTTTTAATGATATTTTGGTCTATGTATTTCTATTTTGGAGATAGTCGTCCTCATATGTATTCAGTGCGTTTATATCTGGACTAGGTATTAATAAGGTGCAACAGTGTAGATATTATAACATGGCGCATTGAAATTTACGAAGTTAAATACAGTACTCTAGTATATTTATACACTCATCGAATAAACGAAGATTTCCGAAATGGATTACTGTTGATACTTTTGTCGAAACATGCTTACAATAGAAATTTCGCAATAACACACTGCTTTTTAATACGACTACATTCTTCAAACGAAAAATGTATATAGAATATGTTTCTAAGAACACCCCAAAACGAAAGTAATGTCTTGTAAAAACGAGGTAAATATCACGTGACATTCTTCCATTAATTACGACGTACAATACCCACTATATTACACAATATACATGGAATTGCCACAACATAAATGACTAATACATTTTTTGTATGGCATCTTTGTACATGGCAGTATACGAGTTCTTGATCTCGGGTAGCCTAGTGGCGGAAATTGTACTATAAAGAAGAAGAGAACTTGTTAAAATATTTCTGATCCTTCCCATTCCATGTTTTTACTGTGGTGTGTACGTGTCGCCATGTTACAGTCTGCGCGTAGATGCGTGCCTAATTTACCCTATGATGATGAGCTGCATGTTGAGTTATAAACCACCAATTCAATCCCCATGGACGAGAGTATTAACATATTTAAGTATAACTGTTCAACAAGTGAGCAAAATAACATCAAGCATATACATATAAACAAATTCAGTTCCCCAGTAATATAGAAATCAAGAAACGAACATAACTTCAACTGCTGGAATTTCCTGTACAGGAAGTGGTCGAAGATCTCTGTGGATGTGCATAGAATATTTCCTATGAAAGTCAACCTCCCTGTGATTCGACTCGGCGCCTTACAAAAGTAAGAAATTAGCACTTGTGAATAACTCTGGATTTCTTTGAAGGGCTAAATGCTGTACTTGTCAAATAAAATTGAATTACCATTTATAACCAATCTCTGGCCGGTTTGATTCGTGACGAAAAATTCCAAATGAATTAGTGCCTTATAACCTGGGAAAGTTCTAGCATGCCAATGATAAAACTTTCACGATTCTGCATTAAGTTCTTCGTCTTCTTCAAGGCATACGTTTTACTTGGTCTTTTCCAAATACGTTCCTAAGTCTCATAGCGAGTCATCCATCTTGCTCCAGAACGCATCTTCTAGGTATGTGGATAGTCTATGCCGAGATACTCTACCGTCAATATCGCTGGATTGACGCAGGTATGACGGTCAGAGATTCTCGGCCTAGTGGATAGTCTTATGACATCCTCGAGATACACACTCAATGACTGTTCTGACACAACGCTTCTCTTCCAATGGTGTATGTAAGGATACACTGACCCTATACTTTAGAGGATGGCGCCATGACAGAATAACCCTAAACCAGTGGTATTTGGTATCACGTTTATTCAAAACTTGTTTTAATTATATCCCGTCGTATAAGAATTGAGCTGGTTTGCTGTGTATGAGTTACATGTGATATGGGAAGTACTAAAGTATCGTAATAGAAAGATACACGTTTAAAGTAGAATGTGTGCATCTGGTAGATGTGATTGAGTATCATGATTAACAATATATATGAGGTAAATAAATATATCTGTACAACAATTTCAACAACGACACATTGTTTAACGAAATCACAACCGATTAAGGACAATGCTAGTATATCAAAATATCGAATATTCAATGATATGTACTTTGGCAGACATTTTCCATACAAACACGATTCATGACAGGCAAAAACAACAACATGTTCCGTTACAATTACAGCACACTGGTACATTGAAATATTCTATTCGGCAAGAATATTAAGGCAATAGTAGTAATTAAAGTTAATGCCACGTTCAACTATTCTTCATAAAGCCTACTTTATCTACCATACAATGTTACGGTACCACCATATAAACATGCTATACAAATGAATTAATGTCCTTTTATGACATGATACTATACAAAATACATATAAATAACTTGTAATATAGAGCAATCAAGGATCGTATTACGAAGCAGATTCGTTATAGGATGTGGGTTATTTGATTGTTGTTTTGCTGGTTTAATGTGTAAGTTGATCAAACGACTGATCGCCTTGCATACAGCAGTGCAAATAGGAAGAACATATCAAATACATTAATCAATATCCGTATTGCTCACATGCGTCAGTGAAGCCATACATATTATTACTTTATGTTTCTCATTTTTAGTTCAGGCCCCGATATTATTAAATCTTCTGAGTATAATATCATGACCAATGTCAAATCTTTTATGGGAATTTGGTAACTACTAGTAATCTTTGTTGAGCAGGAAGTTGTACTAAGAAATGCTTCGTAATTTAGGGTTGTAGATTGAGCATGTGTGCGGGTGAGATTACATCTCATCTGACATAAAATCCGATTAATAAAATAATTTTCGATTAAATTAATATTTTGAGAGAATTTCGCTATAATATTTTTTTTAGAAAACTTGTTTATTACATTTTTGAGCAGGGTAATATGTTATGAGCACTGGGAGATGAGAAATTCAAGTAAACAAAAGTACAACATATTAATTAGTATCCAATAAGAGAGGACACTGACCTATTTATATCACATTGGCGCCATTGAACATCAATTGAAATATCGCAACAATATGAATTAAATAATCAGAGGGATGTTCTCGTATTCTGATGTGAAGTTATAATAGTCATGATGATAATAATAATAAAATAACGCTAATAATAATAAAAATAATAATTACTACTACTACTACTGCTACTACTACTACCACTACTGCTACTACTACTGATTACATTTCAATAATAATAATAATTTTAAAAAAATAATAATACAATAATAATAATAAATTAAGTAGACGCATATGTAGTATATTGCTGTTCAATAAGAATTTTTGACATTGCAGATCAATAGCTGTGCATATAAAAACAGATGATAAAATCGAAATGATTGCTGTTCAGGCAGTTTCCAACGACTTCAGTAGTACGTTTATTACTGGTACAGTCAGAATCCCAATGAATGAATATCTAACTAAATTCACTGAATTACACACATTTATCCTTGTAACAATAGTAAACACAGATATTCTATAGTTTAATTTACATACACATTATTGTTTTTATCCTTGTAACAATGGCATGCTCACCACACACGTACAAATGTACAAGTCCTTAAGAGTAGGTGATCTGTACGGTGTCCTAAAAGTATGGTGTTCTAAACTGACCCATCTCGAACGCAGAACATGGCATGGCCAGCATTAGAACGAATCGGAACATTTTAATATCCCAGCTTTATTTTCGGTTTGCTCCAGAAGGCAGCTCCGGATCTGAGCCGTGCTTTCGACGTTTTTCCGTGGACGTTAAAAAGTAACGTCAACGGCAAAGTCTACACGTTGTCCACCTGCCCCACACACGAGGACCGGTATAGGACAGTCAAGAAGCACGCTCCAACGATCCAAAGGCACAGGAACGTATAAACCCCGATAATTTGCACCACCGTGAACATATAGACGTTGCGGTCGCACCAGAAGCTGGGTTGATGCAGGAGTTGCGTGTACCGAGGCTTCCACACCATGAATGCCCAGTAGGTACCCATCAGCAGCCACACAAACAAGAACGTCGTCATTAGGCAGTTCATGACTCGGTACGTCCTCGCCGTCAAGGCAGCGCTGTCGCCGACGTCGTAGAACGTGTCCGGGGCGTCGTCTTTTCTCGATTGCATCGCGCGCCAGAGGTTGATGATGAGCTTGAGTAGACCGAAGCAACCGCCCACTAGGAGGTACACGGGGATCCGTGGTTCTTGTGGGCAGTCGTTGAGGTACTTGACACCTGTGGAGATAGAACCATAGTTTTTGAGATATGTTTAAAGCAAACATCCACAGCTACTTCACATAGTTAACGGACGACGTTATAGTTCGAAATTATAGTTCGTGCGGAAATCGACGCACTTAGTTTACTATTGAAGTAGAAGTATACGAGTTACGACTCTCGTAGTAGTGTTATTGTCGTTCCGTGGAACGGATTCCATGGACTCTTACCGACTGAGATCATGGCAATAGGAAGTACTATAGAGAGACCCAGTATCCCTGTCACAAAACCTGCAAAATTAAAAAAAATATATAGCATAGCTGACATATTTATCATATGTAATGGACTTACGAGTGCCTACCTCCTCTCGTAGAAAACTCCCATTAATATATGGTAACATAGCGTTACGAGATCTCTGTGAAACGCTCACAAATACAGCAGTACTTATAGTAGAGTAGTGGATAATGAGAGCATTACATGAAACGAAGCAGTGGACCATGTTTTCATTTTGGTTTGAATTAGAGCTTAGAGCCGATTTCAAAATTATTTCGCTCAAATCACGCCCCTGTCAGATTACGGCAAGAGGAAACCTACAACACATGTAGCACTGAGTTGTTGCAGTAAACCTGCGAGCACCGGATGGTAATGAAGAACCCAGGAGTATGCAACACGTGTTAGCGTTAGAACAGGAAATAGAAGCTTAGCATTCAAATTGTAAATCTCATCCTACTCGGTGCCCATTCACTGCTGGGTGAACTTACTACTGTTACAGATGATAGAGCATCCCCTACAGGCGAAGTCGCAGGCACCGTCCGTTTCTTTGTTAGCCTCCTGTAGTTGGACGAAGACGTTGTGACTGGAGTGAGAGTTGGCCAGGGCGGTGTCCCATTCCACCGTCGTCTCGTACAGGTGGCGCTCGTCACCGAAGGACTGGAAACAAAGGGGAGACAACTTGGTTAATGACGTAATACAGATGGCGGTCGACACTGAAAGGATACATCTTAGGCTGTATTCGATTATTCACGACTCGATCAACCCTTGGGTCACACTCGTGCGAAACAATTGCAAATATAACATCTCGTGTTTCACCAAGAGAGGTCAGGAGTTGACTCATCACTCCGGCAGGAATAAACACTCGAGTGAGAACTGCAAGCTGGCGAAAGAATGCACGGGTGCATTAAAAAAAAAATCTTATTTTTTTTACCATGCTCACACTATATTCTGGGCGAGAAAGCAGTTCAGTCGAAGAAGTGTGTCAATATAATTATTCATTGTAAATGTTCTCATATTGATTCACTGGCTGTTTACGCCCGCTGTTCGATACAAGTACCCACTGCGCATGCACCATGCCATAACAATCGGAACACTAATTGTGAATCAACACAACCGTAGAGAAGTAGGTCTGAACACATTATATGACAGGGCGGGTATTAACTGATCCTATTGACGCCTGTAAAGACACACTAAAATTAGCAACTGTCATCTTTGTATTTGTTTTATTAAGTTCACCCCAACCTTTGTCAAATATCGTTAATGAGTGTCAAAGACCTTGGACACACTTTTTTGGATTTTAAGAACATGGTTTTACCTTTATAATTTTAGAAAGAAATGGCTCTTCAACGTCTTAGTCGTTTTTAGTTGTCTTAAAATTTACAAGATCTTGTAGCTCAACGAATACGACGTTCCATACTCGAAAACGTCACCAAAATAATCAATGGACACTTATTGTCATAAATGAGTTAGAATTACCTGAATTATTATACCTAATAAGAGTTTATTTAACCTTATTTCGCCGTCTCCAATCAATGTTTAACGTCCTGCCATGTCATATGCGCCGCTATCCGATTAAAAACGAGGAGAGGCAGTTTAACGAACGTTAAATAACTAGATGTTCCTAAAGGAAATGGCTTCCAACGTCGACAAGGACTACTAAGAAACAAACTATATATAGAAATGTTTATGAACCACCATCATTATAGATAGTTTAAAATATTGGGCAATCAGGGAGAGATGTTAATTAAATATTTTTCTTGGGTGTAATATAAAACACAGAGGCCCCTATTTGGCTATGGCGTAGTAATGCGGCCATCGCCAATGTTGAGAATGGCCATATATATATATATATATATATTAGCATATACTTAGCATTAGAACGATGTTAAATTGGCATAATGGCCGGTTTTTCGAGGATGGATAAAATTGGAACGTCACCTAATTACAATGATCTTGTGTACATTTATGTACATATCAAATTAATGTCTGTCCACGTGATAACGACACGTTTACGTGAACGTGCTTCGCAGCGACAAATCGTTTTATACACCGGTTGCGAGCTTGCATGGTATTCACATGTAGACTAATTTGGACAGATCCGGTGAAAGCACTCCACCTACTTCCAGGTTACAACTATGCGAGATGAAAGAAGAACTCCCCAGAGTTTGTTGAATTAACAATGGAGACGAGGACTGCTTTCTGAGCTGCATGCTATACTCTAGGATAATACTGTCTAGGGAAGTAATACACATTCTGAAAGATGCTTGGAAATTAACCTCGGCTGTAGTAAGACACCTGACTACTACAACTGCTGCTGCGACTACTACTACTACTACTGCTGGCTACTACTATTACTACTACTACTACCACTGCTGGCTACTACTATTACTACTACTACTACCACTACTGGCTACTACTACTACTACTACTACTACTACGGGTAGTAGCACAGTGGTAGAAAGTTGGACTTCCAGATTCCAGATTCCAATCTCGCCCAGTGAGCCCGGCATCAATATTCGCGAAAAATTAGCTTTCTGACGCGATATTGATAGGAGACTGACTGTAGCGTGGTAATGCACTTATCATCCTTCGCCAGGTTTACTGCAACATTCAGCGCTACGGATGTTGTGGGTTTCTTCCTGCTCTATACTGACAAGCCGTGATATAAGTGAAAGAATCTTGAATGTGGCTCTAAACCCCAATTAAAAAAAATAATAAAAAAAATAAAAATTACAACAACATCATATACCGGGAATTTACTACTACTACTACTACTACTACTACTACTACTACTACTACTACGACGACGACGACTGCGACTACGAACACTATATTTTACAACAAGAACTATTACTACTACTATTATTACTACTACTACTACTACTACTACTACTACTACTACTACTACTACTACTACTACTACTACTA
>JAUTBT010012300.1:0-22500 GCA_032361225.1 Lepetodrilus schrolli
CAAACAAGCCTATCATTGACCATCCGCTCCATGGTTTTGCAAACGCAACTAGTTAAGGCAATAGGCCGGTAATTAAGCGGGTTACTGTGATCTTTATCTGGTTTTGGAATAGGCACGACGATGGCATCATGCCATGAAGGTGGGAAATCACCAGACATCCAAATATGACTAAATACATTTAGTAAGACATGTAAACTAGCAGAAGGTAATTGTTTTAATAATTGGTAGTGTATGTCGTCTGGTCCAACAGCGGTATGCTTAGAGACTGCACGAGCTCTTCAATCGAGAAGGGCTCATTGTAATCTTCAGAGTTATCTGAAGTGAAGTTAATTTTATATTTTTCCTGTTTAACTTTAAAGGTTTTAAATTGTGGGTTATAGTTATCGGAAGATGAAACTTTAGAAACTGTTTTAGCCAACAAATTTGCAATATCCTTCTTAGACGTAAAAAGGTTATTATTATCTAATAGATTGTTGATACTGTTTTTTTAGCATTTGCCTTTGATACGCTGAATCATATTCCATACCTTACTTATTGGGGTACGGTTATTAATTTTAGAAATATAATTACGCCATGATTGACGTTTTTCTGTTTTAATAGAACGGCGAGCTTGAGCATTAACCTTTCTGTAAGAATTTAGATTAGCAGGAGATGGATATTTTCGAAAATAGCGTTCGGCCTTTTTCCGAGACTTAACAGCGTCTTTGCATTTATCATTATACCATGGTTTATGAATACGATGAGTTGTAGAAGTTCTAGGAATTGTTTCTTCGGAAATTGTAATAAGTAGTTCCTACTTATACTTT
This sequence comes from Lepetodrilus schrolli, assembly GCA_032361225.1. Lineage (NCBI taxonomy): Eukaryota > Metazoa > Mollusca > Gastropoda > Lepetellida > Lepetodrilidae > Lepetodrilus > Lepetodrilus schrolli. The sequence goes on from JAUTBT010012300.1 coordinate 807, forward strand.
CAGGTAAAACATATCTTTGATGGGTGGGAGACACCAGCAGCAGACACATATAGGTAATATATTATTATTATTTAAAAAAATCAAATTACCTCAATTGTCTTTGACAAGGAATACAAGTTTGCACGATACGCAGAAGTAAATCACCAATGCATGCATGGGGGAATGTCGCTAGACATCGAGAGTGGGTCTCATTTCGTGTTGCATAGGTAGACTACGGGTTTTCATACCACTAAATGAATATCATTAAAATACTGTGGGTAAATTCCAGAAAATTTTAAATAAAAATGCATTACCTTCTACCGTCATCTATTCCGCGCAAGGTTACTACACGTCCTGACATTATAACGTGATGTCGGAATTGAGGCGCCACCACACCAGGAACGATAACGATGAGATTTTTTAAAACATCGCTATAAGCACAACATGATCAATGTACCCGGTCACACGCAACGTTTCTATTTACCTATATCGTTCATTTGTGGTCTGAACGCGTCTCTTTGATCCAGATGATGGAACAGCGACTTGTAGAGCGGACCCAGTGCATCTGACTTGTCAAAACCAGTAAACATAACTTTTTTTTACAAGCTTAATTGCTACTATCAGTTTTCAGTTGTGAGTAGGCCTAATCCGTATTGTACCATACTACAAATAGTAATAATAGTATTTAAATTTCCTTGAATTTAATTGGTCGAAATGGTTTTAAAAGTGTGGTCCAATCGCAATAACACTACTGGAAATGTCCATTAGATCATAGAAGAACAATCGGAATAATCACAGCGTAAGAACATTAGTTGCCGGAACTATAATTGTTATACATTAATTCATGTTAGTTTGATAAATATCTCAATTTTAGTACGGGAAGTTACAATGAATCTCTGGGAGAACTTGATGATAGTTTTAATGAAGTGCCTAACAGTATGAAGAAAATGGAAAGTAATTTAGGTTCCATTAGGAACCTTGCATGGGTATCGTTTCACGAAGCTATACTACGAGACTAGTCTATAGCGCTCTCGAAGCGATCTTTTATACATGGGGATCGTACTATGAAGAATGGTTAAATCTTTCCAGTATTGTACATGTATTATATGATTATTTTGCCGTTTTGACCACGTTGTATGTTATTTGTAAATGTATGTTTGTATTATTGTACTTTCCGGTACCACCGTGGGTGGTAAAGTGAAATAAAAGAACTTGAACTTGAACTTGAACTATACCCTGGACGACGACTCAACTGGCGCAGATCACGCGGCAAGGCTAGCTACTGCGAGTGATCACAATCACAGTGATCACAGTGGTTCTGTCGCGAGCCAGCGTGAACATATTGTTATGATATCTGATGCTTCATGATAGTAGTAAACGTTGAAATACATGCAGTCGTAAATGTTAGTTGGTTGTTGTTGTTTTGTTATTTATCGATTTACAAATTTCTTTGAATGAAATTCCCACTTTGTTAACAACGATAACATCACGGAAAATTTGCAAGCCAATAGGAACCGTTTATCTCCTAAATACCACGCACGCACACATACACACACGCACAAATATACACACACGCCATTTACACACACTCTCAGAGATCCATGGCTATAGTCGCTTAGAGTGTTGCCGAAGTATTAAATCTTCTTAATATTTGCAGTAGGAATTAATTACAAGCTTAATAAGTTACGATGTAGGTGTTAAGGTTTATTTAAAAGCACATGCACAAATTATCGTACAGAGACAACGGAAAATGTTAAAATAGGCCTTTTTCTTAAACAATATGTTGCGTAGATAATTTCTCATGTATAATATGGCAGCAAACTGAACTGAAAACACGTACAATATTTAAAATATATGCTTTGAACCGAGAATACATACAGTGAACAGAGAATACATACAGTGAACAGAGAATACATACAGTGAACAGAGAATACATTACAGTAGTCGCAGACCACCAATATCAGGCCCAGAGGTTTCGAAAACCTTTTTTCCATTACGATCTTGTGTTCAATTCAAATTTTACATTGGGATTTCAGTGCAAAACCTGAATTGAGCATGAAATTGTACTCAAAAGTTTCGTAACCTTGGAGCTAGATTCTATTAAATTGCTTCCGGAAGCATAAAGACGCCAGATTTCTTGAGGGGTACCTTCAGGGATTGGTGTCAAATTACCACAGTATCACAACATAACAAAAACACTGTCACCAAATACCATTGCTCATCGTACCCGGGCATGATGCAACTTTGAAACAGCATAAGGATTACTACCAACCGTGTACTGAGTCAGTCAGTTTCCCAGTACAACAGTTTACAACAGTTTGCTCTCTAAATACAGGTAAGTCTAGTTCATACAATCAACACCAAGCGCGATTATAGAATTCCAATTGGTGTAAAAGAAGTAATATATCTTTAGTATCAAATTTCAAGTTTGAAAACATGGTTTATAACTCTTTAAAACATAACAAACAAATGAAATGTGGTCTGTTTGAAAACCACCAAAGTTAAAATAGGAAATGGAAAGACATACAATTTACAAAGATGGCACAGTGATAAATCGCCCAATTTTAACCTTTTTACTACAAACTGACATCAGTGTTGATTCAATGTGGCTTTGCATCACCAAGTCAATTAGCATCGTGAACATACCCACCAGTTGTAGGATACGTTCTACCGGTAATATGCTAAGTAACAGTAAGAGGTAGCCACACATGTATATACATATACTGTATACACCGTTAGACAGATGGAGACATTAATCAAGAATATACGCCCTCTGTTTCGTAAATGTTCATGGAATCACAAGTAGTATATACAATTACTCAAACAGTATATACAATTATGAAATGAACTATGATGCTGTTCAAATGCTCCTACAATACTGGTCAGTGTATAGCAGCAATCCGTGACAAAATATCCAGCACTGTGTTGTCGTAGGAAATAGGTTGGGCAACGCTGCCGCTCATCACGAGACGAGTTTGTCTCTCCAGATCGATGGCGCCCGCCACAACCTCGTGGACGTTGTTGTGATCGACGCCGTATACGCTGAACGCCGAGGCCATCTCTACCGCCAGCTTACGCCGGTAGAGGTCGCCCCTGTCGCCGCTCAGGCCGATGTCGTCGTGCATGCCGCTGAGGTAGACAAGCACCTCGTCCATTGAGCCGATACGCCTATGCTCGTGTTTCAGCATCTGCGTGTTGTTCATGAGAAGCATAATGCGCTCACACGCCACCAGGGCGATACGATTCAAGATGGACACCGGCGACATCCGGTCCGCAGTCTGTGATATCACTTGCAACGGCATTGTCGGCAGCCTGAAACGAAATAAAGCAGAGATTAAATATCCAATATAATAACAGTAGAAACATGGGCGTGCACGCAGAACATAGGTATATTTCTGTTGCGAAAAACGGACAAAATATGGCTCTTGTTTTAATTTAAAAAACAACATTATAGAACAAAAGAAATATGTTAACCATTGGATGCCAGAACTAGCCATTTCTTTTTTTAAACAATAAGACTGAAATACCCTGAATAGTCTCGCTGACTGAATGTTATCATTGGAAGAGAATGCATATGGGAGACTTTAATACCATGGGCCTAAATACGGAAAGAGCTTCCGTTTTGAGGTCAATGGGCCAAATTTCGCGTGGGCCTAGGCCTAAATACGGGAACATCCCGGTAACAACGCCTCGGATGTATATTACTTTTACAAATCGTGTTGATATACTTGATATTAAAAGACACTTGGGTGAGATTCTCTACGTACTATAATAGTTGTCATTTTAAGTTGTTTGGTTGAAATGACGTGTTGGCCTTTCCATTAATTATTTTTTTAGTGACGTGTTGACCTACATAGCTGGTACATATTCGTCATGAGTACATCATTTTGCCTTTGTGACGTCACTTTGTCGTTGTTAATTGTCTATATATTCCACACTTGCAATGTATACTTACGATATCGGTATTTTACTGAACAACCGTTGAATAACAAAGCCAAGATGTTATGCTAGGTTACACTAGGGCCTATATAACAACACCAGGGCGTATATAACAACAACAGGGCTTATATGACGACACTAAATATGAAAAGAAGAAGGTGTAGGCTAATTACTGTCAGATTGTAATCTTTTAAAGCGCCATATGCTGGAATCTTTTTTCAACTTTGTGAAAATACGTCAAACCTACAAGTATTTTCGTCACAAATTGTTTTCGTAGGCTTACTACTATATTTGTGTGGCGTAGGCTTAATTATATTGATGGAACAATTCACCAGTATCTATAGGCTAGGCATAATAATCAAGATAGCATGACATGCTTGTTTAAAATATCATTAGCTGCGGTTATGACTAGGCTATGTTTACATTTTTTATTGGCACTTGTATAAACATAGTATATAGGACACAAATAGAGATACGGAGCCGCAGCTAGATGAACGTCCCATGTTACGGCATGTTAGAATACCGTAGTTCTAAATAGAAATGCATAACATAATTGTCTACCAAATGTCCGGTAAAACAGCAGGGTTCCCTAGTAAATAGCCTAGAGATAGCTAAATACATGCAATATATCAGGGCAGAAGCACGTGCATATAGTCTAATAATATAGACCCTATGTAGTCTAATTTGACCCCTATATGAAAAATGTGCATAATTTACAGGTTTCAGTAGTGAAATGAAAAAGTAAATCCTTTAAATAAACAAAGTCTAACTTCGTAATAGGGAAAGTTAAGCGTAATAACAGCTTACATATAGTCTACATCCAAATGGATTGCCATATAGCATATAGCTTATTCATGCAATATGATAATAAAACATTCCGCTGGTTGTTAAAGTAGCCTACACTGTTGGTGCGTATACTGTATACAGCATTAGCCTGTACACGGCGAGTAGACTATAATACCCACTTGTTATACACAGTTTACCAGGAAGATTAACTACAGCCAGCTTGTTGACTCACATCATGTCTACGTGTGCAATATGAAGGCTTCGGCCTACATTATGTTACAATATCAATGGTGGATCTAGGCCCATTTGCAAGGGGGGGGGGGGGATCTTTATACTTGTGAACGAAATATCCTTCTTGAGACATACTAATATTAATGTACTAAGGTGCATATTCCAAATAGGTTTGAATGGCGAATGTCGACGGTCTGTGTTGTTGGTGGTTATCTACTGGTTCCCACAATGCTATATTTGTTTGCATGAAGTTGTTTGTCGTGATATAAACTAGACCTGCTATACATACTTGTTGGAAGTCTGGTGAGTGGGGTATAGTGGGGTCTGGAGGATTGATCCTGAACAGTTTGAAGACTAGGTATACATACGTGCATGCATGCTGTTTCCTGTCATCTCTAGAGGGAATTTGTGATTTTTGAGCTGATGCCTTTCAATATTCGAGGTACTAAAGCTTATTCAATATTTGTTTTATTTAGTTACGCTGTATTAGGCCTATATATAAAGCAGAAATAAATTGGCCAATACACAGGGGGTGGGTGTGGTGGTTTCTCTAGGGCATAATACCCCTAAGACCCCCCCCCCCCTCCCCCAATCTACTGTTTATATATATATATATATATATCGACATTATGAAAGCACACACACACACACACACACACACACACACACACACTCAAAGACAACACAACACGCACACATTCATTTTCATTCTCATTCTCTCTCTCTCTCTCTCTCTCTCTCTCGCATATGCACACAACAATGAGTTTAGCACCTGAGTAAGTGATTAGCTAATCCACTTACGTAGATTAGGAGTTATATTATAATCTGCTCCGACGTAAACTGACCTGAGAAAGCGGCAAGGAAGCGGTGTTGATATGTGAGAAACTGGTCACCCCTAATGGTTGCCTAGAAACTGTCAACAATGGCTAAGGGAGACTACTCTTTAGTTTTATTCCAGTGGAGGCACAGTGTATAAAAACACCCGGTCGAGAACATTATTTCTACTCAATAACAGGATGGATAATTACATGTATATAATAGATCCAGTATGTACGATATAGGCCAACTTGAGCTATTAACATTTATGGAATGGAAAGCTCAGTATTTTCCGTTCTGTACCTCGGGAGAAACAAAGGCATTTCAACAATTGTTTTCAAATTCTACGCAATATAACGAATATGCCTAGGCTAATGGTAGTGATATGTACATTTTTTATGTAATAACATGCACGTTTATATTGCTCCAAATCCACGCTCGAAAGGTACTCAAAACGCTACATTATTACAATTTAAATTAGTGTGCCTTTATTTCCCTTCATTTTCCTTCATTTTCCTTCCTCCATAACCACTCACTCACTTTCCTTCTAAAAATGCGTAGTATACAGTCCAAGCTGCCGTTCATGGCGCTATAGACGGTTATAAAATAAATTCACATGTCTTCCTCATCAAACCGGGTACCCATTCTCTGCTGGGTGAACAGAGGCATTTTCGATACTATAAGCCACTTGTCTAAGTGCCACCACAAGCCTGTCTTTCAGGAACGAATACTATAAATACTCAGTAAATTCTATATCGTTTATTTATACGATTGTTTCGACCGATTCTAAATTGTCTACAGCATATAGAACTACAAGTGTAAGATTATAATTTTGATATACGTTTTTAAAAAAATGAATTATTAAAAATAGTATTGTAAAATAGACTTTGTAACATCGGTTACCAAATCTTTCCCCTCTACTGTGTCCTAACAAGCATTTGATTGTCAACATTGAATCATTTTACATGTACTGTATAGCATACTTCCGCGATACTTCCGAAACAGGAGTAAAACCTATTGACCTTGATAGCGATTCACTGCACAACAAAGGAAATTAGACTGTCTGCTATCCTATTACACTATACGCTATAGTGATTCATGTCTACAGACACTGCGAACTCATGGTATGCAGAATGATGCCACCAATGACCCGTTGAGCTACTGGTACGTCCTAGTAATCTTATTGTTGTTCTGTATTGTTAATGGAAATAACTATGTATGGCCATGCTGAGATCGTCAGAGATGTGTATATATCGTCAGAGATGTGTATACAGAGATGTGTATATCCATGTGTATATTTATATAGCTCAAATATCCTACATAGATGCTGTAATAATTCTGTATATCTTCTTCATCAAATAATAACTATTGCCCTTGTGTCCTATTGTTTGGCATTTCTGTGAAAATCCAGCCCATCAAAACTCGATAAGAAAATCAAGAAAGTTCCCTCAAGTTTGTTTTCAAAGACTACAACAGTCACCTCTCGCTGGCATTAACATTATATGATTCTACACAGCACACGCTTATACCTCATGGCACGAGAGCTATTTAAATTGTTAACAATATAGACAGACAGACAGACAGATAGACAGACAGACAGGCAGAACTATTTTATTAAAAGTGTCACGTGGTAGGAGTACATAAACAACAAACGTCATTATAAAACATAAAACCTGCTGCCACCAGCCAGGCATTGCCTTATGAGACACCACAGGTACACTATTTATACAACATAGCAATAGAATAAAGAATAAAAACGTACATGCTTATAAGAATATATAAAAGTAGGCTATGCCAATGTAATTGAAATAGTTTGTACGTATTTACATTTAAATTACATATAAACAACAACAAAAAAATAGATATTTTATTCTCAATATGAATAAAATACAAACGATAAGAAATAAAGGTAAATTAATATTTTTTCACAATTTTGTGTATCATAGGATATAAAAGCAGAGTAATAAAATGTAGACGAGACATGATGAAAAAGTGGAGAAACGTTGGCGCCTTGAAAACATGTTTTTAATTGTTGTGACTAATAATTTTAAATTTGATAATGTAGACATTGCAATACATACATTTTCTATATTACAGAGAATCTAAAGGAACATTTGTAAGGAGATAGAAATGGATATAGTTATAAAATGTACAATTGAGAAGGAAATGTGATTCAGAATCTATGGAGCTACAAAGGGGCAAATTCTATCATGGAGAGGGGTTGGGGGTTTGTTGTAGCGTCCTGTTTCTATGTGGTAATTCCCGCAGCGGAATCTTGTAAAGTTACGTCGCTTATTTCTGTGCATAATGGCGCGGAGGTGATTAGATCCTTGTTATAGTCTGTATGTACTTTTTATAGTCTGTAAAGTCTGTATGTACTTTTTATAGTCTGTACGTTTTAAAGTCTGTATGTACTTTTTAAAGTCTGTTACTTTTTAAAGTCTGTATGTACTTTTTATAGTCTGTACGTTTTAAAGTCTGTATGCACTTTTTATAGCCTGTATGTACTTTTTAAAGTCTGTATGTACTTTTTATGTACTTTTTATGTACCTTTTATAGTCTGTATGTACTTTTTAAAGTCTGTATGTACTTTTTATAGTCTGTATGTAATTGTTATAGTTTGTATGTACTTGTTATAGTCTGTATGTACTTTTTAATAAAGCCTAGATGTACGAAGTTAATATTCATTGGTGTTCTTATCATTCCATAAACAAGCGAACCATGATTCTTCATTAAGTCTTCGTAACCGGTGTTTAATAAACATCATTGTCCTAGATATAGGATCCGGCGAGGATAACGACATGTCTAGTTTCAGCTGTTTAGCAAGTTTGTTGGCAGAATGAACAAAGGAACCCTTCCGAGTTAAAGGCCAGTTAAACAGTTTATGGGTCAGTCTATTGGTGTGCGATTTGGACAGTTGTAAAAACCATCGGAGAGCTTCAATCGGTAACGCATGTTACCCACCCCATTTCACCTTGAATCGCACACTTTGGAGTGTTTTTTTGGTACTCCGATTACAAATTTGCATAGTTAATCTACTGCTGACAAAGATTCTACCAGTCTTTATGTCATTAACATCCAATCGACAGGCATTCGCGTCCGTGATTTGCATGGGCTTGTCAATTTCATCCATCAATTGTCACCATAGCGGGTGCATATGAAGACTGTTCTGTTGGGTAACTAGGCAAGTGAGGTACAATATTTATACCTTACATGTGAGCATATTGCTTTAGCTACATTACTGGGTGATAAATAGAATCTCAACCTCGTGTCTTTTGATATCAATGTTATCCTACTCATTGATAAAAGTAACCAAAATCCTCGGAACATTGAAATTTATGATTTAATTAACACGGAAATTGTCTGTGTTCTTTTGATCCTTGACAGATTTCTCTGTGATTGTATGGAAGGTCATGATTTTAATCAAATTATGAACTCTCAAACAATGCCAATCTCAAAACTATATATACTCTTCCAAGCATTTTTCTCTAATACTGCAGTGAACTTTCAATAGTGACAAGAACACTGGTAAACAGTGGATTGCAAGCTTTATTAATACATATCTGTCTATCTATTATTATCATTACTATTTATTTATGGTTACATTTTCTTTGCACTTTATTTTCTGCAAATTGCACACCAAAATCTATATATTTCTGAGGTGACCAAATTATTCAATATGTTCAATAACGAAGAGGAATACACACTGACCATAACTTTCAGGGTATTTCTGCGTCCTGGGTGCTCGAGCCAGCAAACCGACTGACTACAACAACTACACGTATGATGACTGCCTGTGTCCGAGCAATGTGACGGGTGGTCAGTGTCGGCCTGGCTACTACTGTCCACGCGGGTCCCAGGAACCGACCATCTGTAAGGAGGGAAGCTACTGTGCCATGCCAGGTGAGCAGCTCTTAGTCATACAATGTACAGCAAGCAATGTACACAATGAATGGGAAATAAGAATAAAATTTTCCGTAACAAAGTCTTTTCCCACTTTGGTTTCTGTTGAGAGAACTCATCCATGACAAAGTTCTGCATTAGGAAAACTATTTTGTGAATCATAACATTATTGATGTGGAGTTAGTAAGTCTGGTTGTGAAAAATTGAAACTATTGAAAAGAATACAAGATAATTTATGTTTTATTTTGTGAGATTTGCAATTTGAGATTTAACCAACTTGAAAAGCACTAAGGATAATAAAGATGGTATTATTATTATTATCTCTGCGAATGTGGCGCAAATGGATCAAAGATTCCCACAGCGACGTTAAACTCTATAATCACTCGCTGTGAATGAGTACCATTGAGTGACCTATTTTAGTGGTTCAAAACGAGCTGCTCGCAATCTATTGACAATTGTATCAAAATTCGGTACTACAAGTGTTGTCTGTGTCTATGTGCAGGTCTGGCTGTGGTGACTGGACCATGTAAGCCAGGATACTACTGTGGTCTCGGCGCCACCAGAGAAGACCCCACAGATGGAACCACAGGGAATATCTGCCCACCTGGACGATACTGTGGTCAGTGCCACTCTACAGGATTCTCACATCGTTCAGCCATTTTAACATATTCAGTTATTGTACATGTATATACATTCTATTAATTTTGTACCTCACAGGCTGTAGTTAACAGCCTAAGTGAAATAACATTTTATTCTGTTTTGTTCCGCTAACATATTCAATTTTGATAGTTTTTATCCATTTGTGATTTAACCTGCTTATGTCTGTACAAAGTTGAAAAAAAAGTAATGTTCTCTACAGATTAAATGTTTGTAAGCTCATGCTCATTACCAGAGAATCTAGCTCCAATTTTTAAAAGGTTTAGTTGAGAATAAGTTCTTTCTGAGACTTATATTGGATTTCAAATTGCATTTCTTGAATGCTAATGTCACAAATTACTGTTGACATTTGAAAAAAAATAATCTGGAAATGATGTTTTGTTGAGTTTGCTGTCAAGTGTTTAAAGAGATTTTGCTCAGTTTTCCTACCTCTGTCTGTATGTTTGTCCAGTGAGTGGTACGACCTCAGACCAGCCCATGTGTCCTCTGGGAACGTTCTCCAACAGGACGGGGAACAAGGCAGCCAGCGAGTGCCAGGCCTGTACAGAAGGGATGTACTGCGGCCAACTGGGTCTCACAGAACCATCAGGACCTTGTGATGAAGGTTTGTGCATGTATTGGAAGATGAGGAGTAATCTGCAGCAAAATGCAAGAGATATTGCTACGGTCGTCTATACAATTTGCATTTGCTCCTCTAAACCATGACGTATGGGTGAAAGATTCCTCCGTGACTTTAATCAATAATTCACTCTAAACTTGATAAGTGAACACCATACTTTAAGGGAAACTCTGAATCCTGTCAGGGGGTATTGAGGTGTCTTGCATACCAGGAAATCTTGATTAAAAACAAAGGCCTGTAACTATGTTTTATATCTTATAATGATCTGACTACCAGAACTTACTCATGATAATAGCACGAGCAGTTTCTTACATAGTAATGATTAATTTAATAGCCCATATCTTCTAGGCTATGTAAGTGTGCAATTCAGTTCGAAATATACTTTGTTCCTTTAGAAATTTTGCCTTGTGATCCTTCTTTTGATTTCATGCTGTGTGTATTTTCAGGCTACTATTGCCCCACTGGTCAGAACATGAGCAAACCATATATCTGTAACCCTGGCAACTACTGCCCACAAGGCAGCATACAGGAAATACACTGTCCCTCGGGGACCTATCAGGATCTGAAGGGCAAAGGCAGCTGCAAGTCCTGTGTAGCAGGTAACTTCAACATTTAAACATACATTTCACGAAAGGCGTACATCAAAATATACACCATGGTTTTATTATAGTAGATGACACAAACCTTGATTTATGCATGAACTACCATTATGACCTTTTCATGAAACACAGGCCTGGTTGTTGAGGATTGCATACTGGTATTTCTATTTCGATACTTACTCGAATAGTCCTCACAGCTTCCTCCAGATATAGCCATCTATTCAAACTTGTGTTTTCCTGCCTCTTCAGTGTACATTATTGCCAATCTTTGAGTCATCAAATCCTCCCCTAACCTTTACACTGAATCCAATGTTCACAGGTTACTTCTGTGACGTCACCAATGACCTGAGTTCAGTAACACCGTATCCCTGTCCCAAGGGCTACTACTGCCCTGATGGCACCAAGTGGTCCACACAGTATGGATGTCCTCCAGGCACCTACAATCCTGACATCAAGCTGGAGACAGTGCAACAGTGCACTGCCTGTGATGCCGGCAAGTACTGTGGATCATCTGGGAAGGAAACTGTCACAGGTACGTCGCCCTTCACATCTATTCCAAGATTGTTTCTTGATTTTCTAAATTTTGATTGCTATGTTTGACATTTGAGGTAGACTTAATATTCTACTCGTATATTTACGATATATTAAAGTTTATGGTAAAAATTGTGAAACTTTGCATTAGAACGTGTAAAGTTTGACAATTAGGCGATCATCAAGATATCTGTGAGATATCGGTAGTCTCTCCACCTCATTGCAAAACTAACAGGATATTGAATATATAACAGCACTGAGCATTATGCTGAACAGTGATGTCCCTATACTGGCTGCAGAGCTTGAAAAATAGGTACACATTTCTAATGCAGGCGACTGTGACACGACGTACTGGTGTATCAACGGATCGTCTACCGCCACCCCGGTGGATGGAGTCACTGGAGACCGTTGTCCAGCAGGCTACTACTGCGAGGCCGGAACTGCTGCCCCAACTCCATGTCTGGTAGGAACCTGGTCCAACAGCACTGGCCTGGGACTAGCAGCTGAGTGTCTGCCGTGTCCTGGAGGCTACTACTGCAATGCCAAAGGGTTGAACGCACCCTCAGGCCTTTGTAATGGAGGCTTCTACTGCACAAGCGGAGCAAAGTCATCCATGCCCAATGATGGAGGAACCACAGGAGCTCCTTGTACAATAGGACACTTCTGTCCACCAGGAACTAAGGTACCAAAGCCATGTCCGGATGGAACCTATCAAGATACCACTCAAGCCGAGACATGCAATCCATGTGCTCCAGGTCATTGGTGTGATGGAGTCAACCCTCCAAATGACTGTCCTATTGGATACTACTGCCCTGAGGGAACTGGAGTTGTGTACAGGTCCTGTCCTGCAGGTACATTCAGTACTGCCACAGGTTTATGGGATGTGAACAACTGCACCCAGTGCACTGGCGGGTATTACTGTGACAAGCCTAACGCAACATCAGCGGCTGGTGAATGTGACGAAGGCTACTACTGCACAGAGGGTTCAAGTTCTCCAAGACCTGAAGTAAATGTCACAGGAGTCTCTGGACCTTGTCTCACTGGTCACTACTGCCCAAGAAAGACTGTCACTCCTATCAAATGTCCTGTCGGCACATTCAACCCCAACACCAAGGCAATAGATGATACCAGTTGTGAGAAGTGCTCTTATGGAAAGTATTGCGGAGAGACAGGACTATCGGAACCATCTGGAGAATGTGATGAAGGCTTCTACTGTTTGCGTGGGGCGATGTATCCGAACAACCCAACACTGGACAGTTCTGGAGGCCCTTGTCCAGTCGGTCATTTCTGTCCTAATGGAACATCCTACCCTCAGGGATGCAATCCCGGATCCTATAGTCCATCCACTGGCCGAACACAATGTCTGCCTTGTCCAGCTGGATACTACTGTCCTGAAAACTCTACAGACTTCTCCGGAACTGAATGTCCAACTGGACACTACTGTCCTGAAGGAACGAAGGAACCTAACGAGTTCCCATGTAGCAAGGGCACATACAACAATGTCACCAACAAGCAGAGTGAGTCTGACTGCATGCCTTGCGAGCCTGGCGAGTACTGTGGCACTCCGGGATTGACCGTGCCCACAGGTCTGTGTTCTGAAGGCTGGTACTGTGTGAGAGGAGCCCGGACCAGGAAGCCTACAGAGATAGGGAGCTACAGTGTCAATGACACATCCTGTACCTGTCCTGCTGACATCACCGGAGGACAGTGTCAGCCTGGATACTACTGTCCTGAAGGATCTAGTGACCCAAAAGCCTGCAAACCAGGTAAAAAAATACTAGCTTTCTAATATTAATTATCGTGTTCTTTTTGGTAACATTTGTAAACATTATGAACAATATATATCTAGTTCAGAAATTAAGGAGAATTCCGTGATCATCAACTTAATTTTCTTATGAGAATTGGAACATTTTCAACATTTAACATTGAGACCAAATCGATTTTGATAAAACATCACAAGTACAATTGTAATTTACATTACCTCAAAAAACCTGATTTAGTATTTATATTACTGTATATCATGAAACTAATGCGAGCATCTTATTAATGCAATTATCGCGACTGAGGTCTTGTCACGATAATTTAATGCGTGTTACTTTGATGCGCAAATCATGTACCCTATTTTCGTGCTATGGCAAACGCAGCTTTGTTTTTTTCACTCTGTTCAAACTTTCATTGCGAATTTCATCTAAACCTAAATTAACGATTAACTAAATCAACAGCAAAATAAAACAAACTAAATAAACTAATAATAAAGACAGTTTATTCAACCATACAGTCAACAATGTTGTTTGTGAAACAATACAATCCTCCGATTGTGTGTTGAAAAAAACACTTAAAATATAAGCCTATTGATTGTTTGTAGGGAAGCCTCATCATAGCTAAACTGGTTTCAGAGATTAGCATCCGCAATATGATGAGACAGCCATTTTTAGATTGGTGTTGTGACAGCATTTGTTAATAGCATTGATGCAAAAGTCGGCCAAAGATTAGAGAGAAAACATTTCTACAATCAAGAAGGAAATGGCTAAGTTTCAAATGTTTTGGTAAAGGTGAGGTCGGAAAAGAAAAAAAAGTAAAGTAGTCGGTCGCGACAATATGATTATGTGGTAATGTTGGTTGGGGGGTCGCGATATTTTAATATCGCGTTAGTTTCATGATTTACAGTGTTAAAGAATGCTTTATCTTCATCTCCAGGGTATTACTGTGAGACACAAGGCCTAGCCACCCCCACTGGCCCCTGCACTGCCAGCTACTACTGCACACAGGGAGCTATCCGACCAGACCCACAAGGTGATGCTACTGGTGGGACGTGCCCCAGGGGAGCCTACTGTCCTGAAGGAACAGGAGATCCTGTCAAGTGCCCTCCAGGAAGCTTCTCCAATGCTACAGGCAGCACCCAGGCCAGTGACTGCAGACTCTGCAGTGCAGGTGGGTTAGAGTTAAAGGAGCACACCCATAATGGAAATATGCTAAAGAAGCATACCTATAAATTTGGAAAATATGTTAAAGGAGCACACTCATTAGGTTTGAGATATTTCCATGGAGCATATCAAGATGGGAAGGAAATATTTTATATTTTCTTCCATAATATATGATATATCTAGCAAAATACTTTATGATGTGAAATTGACGCCATTACTACTAGCGCCCATTTAATATCTAAAGGAGAATCCATTTTCAAAGTAATTGATTAAAGATTATGTTGAAAAGCTTGGACATAACTTGACAACCATTATTTTTGTTACTTTTATTTTAATGTATTAGTATTAAAATCCTCTCCATGCTGGAAGCAACCAGAGATGTCCTAAAGAGCAGTAGCTGTGCCTAATCCAGCAGGGAGGTATATTAAATGAACATGATCATTTCTTTTATCAATTTCTGAAATTATCTCAATGTCCTTTTGCAGGTTCGTATTGTGACAGCTATGGTCAGGCAGAACCCACGGGTGTGTGTAGCCAGGGTTACTACTGTCCTGAGGGGCAGAACACCAGCACCCCAGGAGCCTACATCTGCACCCCAGGGCACTACTGTGTCACGGGCAGTCTAGCAGAGGAGGCGTGTGCATCTGGGTCATATCAAGATGAATTTGGCAAGGTACTGCATATTGTCCTTCAGTAACTATATGTGGATTTTGTTGGGCTATGATCAGTATTCTTTTAACTCCATTATATATTATTTTATGTGCTTTGAGCATACATTACACATGGAATTATGTGCTATATAAGTGTCCTAATATTGTTATTATTATTATTATTCAATGGTAAGCTTTTCTATTACACTGAAAATGTTAGGACAGTGTGTGAATATTTTTTTCAAATAATTGTATTTTGACAAAAGAAAAATGGTAAATTTGAAAAAATATGATTGCTTTTGACCAGGCTTCCTGTAATAACTGTCCTGAAGGCTACTTCTGTGATGGAACCATCCAGAACGACACACAATGCAGCCACGGAGTGCAAAACCCAACTCCTTGTGAGCCAGGCAACTACTGTCCAGCAGACACCAAGTTTTCTAAGGAACACAAGTGCCCCAATGGAACGTACAATGATCAGTACTCTCTGAAGGACATCAGTGAGTGCACACAGTGTCCCAGTGGACAGTATTGTGGACAGGAAGGTCTGGCCCAACCCTCTGGATTCTGTGATGGAGCCTACTACTGCCTGGCTGGAGCCTCTGTTGCTGCTCCTGTAGATGGGACTACAGGGAACATCTGTCCCAAAGGAGCATACTGTCCAGTAGGGTCTAATGGATCTACTCCTTGTCCACCTGGAACCTATAACCCAATTGAAGGTAGGCTCTTCTTGTATGGAGATCATGGAAATGTTGTTTTCTGTAAGAAAATTAATTCTTTTGTTTGTTTTAGATGCATTGCATTATACAACTGTTTTTTTCTTGGATTTTAGGACTGGAGTTCCTACACCAGTGTAAGGGTTGTGAAGGTGGTCTGTATTGTCCTACCTCTGGATTGGAAATGCCTGTCAACAACTGCACTGCAGGTTACTTCTGTGCTGGCAACTCTAGCTCAGCCACACCATCTGATGGAACCACGGGAGACGAGTGCCCAATTGGCCATTACTGTCCAATAGGAACTGCCCAAGCCATAAAATGCAAACCTGGAACATTCACAGATGTTACTAAGACTGAGGTATGCGAGGCCTGCACCCCTGGCTACTACTGCACTACTGGATCCAACCCCCAGCCATGCCCTGGAGGATTTTACTGCCCAGAAGGTACAGGCTATGTCTGGGGGTCATGCCCTGCTGGAACCTTTGGTTCTTCAACTCAGCTGTCCAATGTTTCCCAGTGCACAGACTGTACCGGAGGCTTCTACTGTGATGCGGCTAACCTCACTGCAGTGTCAGGACCTTGTGATGCAGGATACTTCTGTAGAACTGGCTCAGACTCCAAATCTCCAACGGGAAGTGGAACAGGAGACGCTAACATCTGTCCAGTGGGTCATTACTGTGAGCAGCAGACACAAGATCCAATTGCTTGCCCTGCAGGAACATTCAACAACCAGACCATGATCAAGTCTCAGGCAGAGTGTCAAAAGTGTCTACCTGGATACTACTGTGAAGTTCCTGGACTAGAGTATCCCACAGGTCTCTGTGATGAAGGCTTCTACTGTGTGAGTGGATCAATATCTTCTAAACCACCAGCAGTAACAGTTACAGGAGGTCCTTGTCCTGCAGGAACATACTGCAAAGAAGGATCCAGTCAACCTGTAAATTGTCCACCTGGCCATTACAACCTGAACCAGAGGCAGGCTAATTGCACTGCGTGTCCAGCTGGATTCTACTGTGAAGCTGGCTCACCAAACAGAACTGAATGTCCTAAAGGTAAACATCCACTACAAGAAGAGTTTTTAAACTAAGAGGATTTACAGTTGGCCTACACAATAACACTGGCGAAAGATGGGACATGTTACAAGTCTCTTTGGTCATTTGTCTTAACACTCGATGTGCAAATTCTAGTCAATGTAAATGTTTGCAGTTCAGGCTTTTGATAACTTCATGGTAGATTCATTTAATCCAGTTCATAGTGCAAATATATATCAAGGGAGCTGTAAGAATTCCATTTATCACTATTTGTTAATTAGGTCGTCACATATGGGTAAATAATTCCCACTGATGTTAAGTACTAAATCACATACTATTTGTTTTGTATATAGAGTAGTGTATTTCCTTATGACATGGGTGATATAGTTATGTTTACATTGAAATGTTTTCAACATGTCATCATGGTAAAACTAGTATTTTGTTTTCAGGATACTACTGTCCAGAAGCCACAGAGTTTGCTCATCAGTATCCGTGCAGTAACGGCACCTTCAATAACGAGACCCAATCCTCAACATCAGATGCTTGTCAGGATTGTCCTAGAGGCTACTACTGTCCTGGAGAAGGCAACGAGGAGCCAGCAGGTCTGTGTACAGGAGGCTGGTACTGCACTCTCCGGTCCTGGACTAACAAACCTGCAGTCATTGGTACACCATCAGCCAGCGACTGCGACTGTCCCTCCCAAAGTATTGGCGGAATGTGCAAAGCAGGACAGTTCTGTCCATCAGGGTCATATTCACCCCAGGAATGTCTAGGTGGTTACTACTGTGATGTGGATGCATTAGCTAATGTGACAGACGAATGTGATGCAGGATACTACTGTAATAGAAGTTCCACTCTGAAGAATCCAGTCAGTGAAAGTTTTGGTGACATTTGTCCAAAAGGCCATTACTGTCCACGGGGTAGTTCTGCTCCATATGCTTGTCAGGAAGGAGAATACAGTGACCGTTTTGGGAACCACAACATCAGCAGTTGTCTACCTTGCACAGCAGGACAGTATTGTTCAGGTGTAGGTCGTGACTTGCCCAATGGTGACTGTGATGTCGGCTGGTTCTGTCCAGAAGGTAGCATTCAACCACAACCTCCAGGCAACAAGTGTCTGGCCGGGCACAAATGTCCACAAGGAAGTCCCAGCCAGACTCCATGTCCACCAGGACAGTACCAGCCAGATGTAGAGAAGGGCGAATGCTTGTTCTGCCAACCTGGGACCTACTGTGACCAGAATGAGGCCATTGCTGAGAAGCAAAGTGGAGCAGGATCTCCATCACATGGTGTTGTAGCACCCAAGACATGCCCAGAAGGATTCTACTGCCCCAATGGTACAAAGACTGCAAGAGAGAACCCTTGCCCCATAGGCACATACAGCAACACCACAGGTCTGGAAAGTCTGGCTGAATGTAAGGACTGTCCTCCTGGCTATTTCTGTGAGGCTGAGAACATAAAGGTTCCTACTGGACAGTGTGAGGCTGGGTATTACTGTGTCCTGAAGTCAACATCACCAACACCAGTTGCATCAGCTGCAGGAGGTCCATGTGAACAAGGAACCTATTGCGTTCAAGGGTCATCAAATCCAATACCATGTCCCAAAGGAACATTTGGAGACCGAGATAAACTACAATCTTTGGATGACTGCACAGCCTGTCCACCGGAAGAATTCTGTTCACACTCTGGTCTATCTCAGCCTAACGGGTCCTGTCTTGCTGGGTATTACTGTAGCAATGCCTCTGAAGAAGCCAACCCTGTGGGTAAAACATTTGGTGATGAATGTCCAGCAGGACACTACTGTCCAGAGAAGAGCTACAAGCCAACACCTTGCCCTGAAGGAACATACCAACCACACAAGCTGAGGACACTTTTGACTGATTGCATTGCCTGTGAACCAGGAAAGTACTGCAATACGACTGGACAGCCATCTGTATCAGGTGACTGCAGCCCAGGCTTCTATTGCAAGGGAGGTGCCAAGACAGCATCACCATACGACGGCACCACTGGCGACATCTGTCCAGCTGGATCATACTGTCCTGAAGGATCTCCTCAGCACTTCTTCTGTCCCAATGGAACCTACACCAACCACACAGGAGCAGCTGCATGCTATGACTGTCCTGAAGGATACTACTGCACCAACAAGGACAGAGCTGATCCATGTCTACCAGGATACTACTGTGCATACAAGACCGGAGCTGACTTGCAAGCCTGTCCAGCAGGAAGATACAACCCTCTGGAGAAGCTGAAGGAACTCAGTCAATGCACACAGTGTGATGGTGGAAAGTTCTGTAGAACACCAGCTTTGGATGCAGTCAGTGGAGATTGTGCAGCGGGATATTACTGTAGACAAGGTAGGTTGAACAATCTTCAGCAGCTATAGCCTGACTTACTGATAATGATGGAACAACAGTAAAAACAATAATGGAATTCTTTATGACCCAACAGTTTAAATCTTCAACTACAGTATTTATCATTCATTATATTATGTATCGAGGCCTGCGATACAAATGATCGTGTTAAAGAATCATCAGGCAATTCATTTATGGAAATCAATAATATTTCATTGTCATAAAGTATTAAACTTTCTATTGTATCCATCATTACCCAGGTGTGGATACCGACAAGCCATCTGGGAACCACACTGGAGATGGAGGAGAATGTCCAGTAGGCTTCTACTGTCCACTCGGCACCACTGACCCCAAGTCATGTCCACCTGGCAAATACAGGTCAGTGCATACATTCTGAAGAAACTCATAAAAGCATCATGAAGATAACCATAGTATAGCTTGGCAATGCAATCAATAAACCTTTGTTCAGAAATTATATAAAAAATATATAGTTGAATAAAGAAACTATACTGTTATACAATACACAGCCTAGAAAAGGTTACTTTGTTCTGTTCTCTCATTACTATTTTTCATTATACCAATATGACCTTCCAGTGACAGTCCACGACAACAGTCCTGCACACTCTGTCTGAAGGGCTTCTACTGTCTGGAGAACTCCACCAGCGTCACAGACATGCCCTGTCCGAAGGGTCACTACTGTCCAGCAGGGACGTCCAGTGCCAATGAGTTCCCGTGTCCCAAGGGCTCGTACAACCCCAGCACCGGTAGTGACAGTGATGCTGACTGTCTGCTGTGTCCTCCTGGAAAGTACTGTGAAAGTGAGTAGGCCTCCGTTGTCTCAGTCTGTGATGTCTTTCTTGGTGCTAGAGGTATTAACCATAATATCTATCTGCTGTGAACCATAGCTGATCTATGAATCAATTTCTTTCAAATTTATTAGAACAGAACAGAATTTTTAATTGCTCAGGCCAAGTTCCCAACATTCAATATTTTATGTTCATCAAAGAAAACTATTATTTATTGTTATCATCATTAGTATACTTGATCTATTTGTCAGTTCCATTCAAGGATGGTTTGATATAAACTGAATGAGAATTTGTTAGCTTTCATATTCCTGATGACAGTAAAAATTCTGATGAATCTAGGGAAAATGTTTCAATGAATTTGCTTGATATGTCTAACAGCATTCATCTTTATGCTCTATATTAATGTGTGTATAAAAATAATACTAATAATAATAATTTATTTTTTATTAATAATAATAATAAAAATAAAAATAAATATATATATATATAATAATGATAATAATAAAAATAATAATAATAATAATAATAATAATAATAATAATCAATAAATAAATACAAGTATAATAATAAAAATAATTTTAAAAATAATATAAATATAACAATAATAATAATAATAATAAATAAATACAAGTATAATAATAAAAATAATAATAATAATAATATAAATATAACATTAATAATAATAATAATAATAATAATAATGATAATAATACAAGTTAATATGCATCTAACATAAGATCTTCCTCTTTACTGCAGTTGATGGCCTATCGGCGCCAACTGACAATTGCTCTGCTGGCTGGTACTGTACTGGAGGCGCCTACATGTCTCAGCCTGTCTCCACCATCAACGCCACCAGTCTGCCAGACTGCACATGTCCTCTCACCAACTACACTGGCGGCAAGTGCTGGCCAGGTAGGTGTATAAGCCCTTCAAGGACATGAATATTGGCAGGCTTGCCATGATGTCTGTTCCATGTTTTGTTTTCCACGATATCAATAGGTTTGGAGGACTATCAAATGAATAGATAGACAATGGGTTACAGGATGGTTTTACAGTATGATGTTGTGGTTTACTTGGTCTACAAGCTGCCTGTTTTTTTCCACCTAGGAACCTACTGCCCAATGGGCTCTGAGTACCCCAAGACCTGTGATGGTGG
>JAUTBT010012311.1:0-11920 GCA_032361225.1 Lepetodrilus schrolli
TGTTCAGATACTGTCTAAAATAAATTGTTGTTCTGATGTTTTAATACCAAAGTTAATTATCACTCCAACTAACGATAATAGGATACGCGGTACGTGAAGAGTTACCTCTCTTGGCGGAGCATGGCTTTGTTTCTATGCCTCAACGATTAGTGTTATGCAAGGTAGGATACATCAGAATCTATTGATGAGTATTTGTAGTGTTCAATTCAACCATCGCAAGATGCAAAATACGCCAAATCCATAGTATATCTTCATCAGTGTGAAAAAGAAAAGTACCCAACATACAATGCCGCTAATGGCATTTCGCACTTTCGAACATTGCGGTAATATTGCTCAATTTCGAGTGTAACAATTCCTGTTGTTATACTAATTTGATATAATCTGAAACACATGCCCAATCTTGCATCCGTCACAGCACCTGATATGATGAGACAATTGGTATGTGCATCAGAGGATGGGCGCAAATGAGCAGTAGACTAAATATGTAGACCTGGTATAAATTTCCTGTATAACCCGTTTGAACTTCCTTCGTGAAACGGGCGTCAATCACTGAAAATAAGATTGTGCGCCTGACACATTTTGAGATTTACAAGTTACCAATTATGAGCTCAATAGTTATTCAGAACAGGAAACATCGAGAATACATGCTAATGCCATAGCACTACCGACAATGTTCGTATTTGCTTGTATGTTTCCTTTCGTTTAAACGTGTAAACATGGTTCACATTTAACCTGAAGTCTGTAGTCACTTATCGCGGCCTGAATTGATGTCCAAAGCAATTTGTTCTATCTCTGTATCATTATAATCACCCGTCAGTTTAATCGGAACTCTGGCCGTTAGAGCACAGACTAGCATCCTTCCAGAAGCTGCCTAAGAACACCCGATACAGGGCAATCAAAGGAGTTTATTACTGTTCCCAATCCACTCTGACAAAATTGAATCAATGTACTGTCTTAACGTGGACGGGGTCTCGAGTCGTGAGGCTCCGGGTATAAGTGTTACAGAACACGGACTCTCCACAATAAACTTGAGCGGCTTTCAATTGGCTCTATTGTCCGACGATGGCTGTTCGTTGGGAATAATACAAATCAGACATCCCTGTGTTCTTGGTTTTCATGGCTCTTAAGAATCCTGCGTTGACTCTTCGTGGCTGAATGGGGATGGGGTTCATTTGGGAATGTTTCTTGGCAGGGACGAGAGAACATTTTGGCTGAGCATGGTATAACAGTGTTTCTAAAGAAGACGTGATGGCTGGCAATGTGCTAGGGATTTTGTGGTAACAATTAAAGTAAGTTTTAGTCGGTATGGGTTTTGATAACTAAAGGAATGTTGAGCTCATAGTTAAAATAGATCAGTATTTTATTACCATCTACCGGGAAATGCCCGTGGCACTGCATTTTCGTGGTATTAATGCAGTTTCTGGGTTTTCAACTCTGTGGAAGAAACATAAATATTGTAATGGACATACCGAAATGCATGCATTAGCTCGAGATTCCTCTAGCCTTCCATGCTGACCATAAGATACATATTTTTTTTATGGGTATGGTCAGAGCAGGGAAGGGTAGAGGAATATCGAGCTATGGATCCATGTTCATCTGATGACTTACTTTTATTACATGGGATTATACAACTGCACGGTTCATATAAGCTGCAAAGTAACTACCAACCCTCCATCCTCTCCACCTAACGCGGATGCTCAAAACTACATCCGAGACATCCGAGGTGTATGTGTCCTGCCAGGAACCTGCCTGATCCTGTTAGGTTCTTTCAACAGGACTCCTAACTATTTTTGCTGTGCCACTTCCAAACATTTTATTTATTATTATGTTATTTTATTTTTTAAATAAATTATATAAACGAAATATAATGTCAGTGATTATAAAATTGGCAATCACTATTTGGACCTTGAACTTTGAACTTTCTAGTCTGACATTTACACGCTGGTTCGGGAAGGCACCATTCTAGAACTACTGTTGCGCCACGTTAGACCAGTATTGACAACTAAGCATACCGGCTTCGTGTACCATGCTAGGTTATTACTAGTATATATTAAGTAACACTGCAATGTTATCAGATGCTACCCCTGTACATTGATATTGCAAACGAAGGTTATTACATCGAAATAAAACACATCTGACTTGCTGGAGAACAAGAAGTATTATATTATGAGATTATTCTTTCATGATAAATCACATAGATGTACAATTACTATGACAAGAGAAAGCTGTTTTTGCTATCATTAGTGGTCACGTGATAACGACATGTTGCACATGCTGCGATTTCCGTTTGGAAATGTAATAGAATCTCCGCATGCACCTGCGGCATTGCCAAACGTATAGTTCCTATTTTATTTTGCCATATCTCAGTTCTTAAATTATTATTAATATTGCTATGTTGTATGTGTGTATGTGTGTGTGTTTGTATATGTGTGAGTGTGAGTTTGTATGTGTATGTGTGTATGTATGTGTCCGTGCGTGTGTGTGTATGCGCGCCCTAGCATGGGTGTGTGCATGGACAAGCGTATAAGTATACGCACGGCGTATTTGCTTACAACAATTCGATTGTAGTTGAAGTGAAATAATTGATGCAATGTTATTTTGTTATGGTACATTCAAAAACCTGTTACCAATTTTCTGATAATACAATAGCGTGTCTACATTTGTAACCATCGATAATTATCTTCAGAGTCTGTAGAACCATCATCCCGCTTCTTGTAAATATCAGACTTCAAAACAACGTATTTTGGTGACATTATTTACATAACAATAATCCTCTTTGAACATTACGAACATTCGACAAATGCAATCTTCCTTCAAATAAATCAACCAATAATGTATTACAAGTTAAGATCGCACAAGGCCGAACGCTATGTATTGTCTGTTAACAATACCACGCCTGTGGCATTTCGTAGTCAAGTAGACTCGTCTTTCTATTCCAACTAAGGCTATCATTGACAGGCGAAATGATGTCATTTTACATTATTTTTCAACTCAAGAATCAATTTATTTGCTCATCTTACGTATGCGTTGGGGTATTCCTGATTCAAGGGCAATCAAATTCTAATTATATAATCAGTACCTCACTAGAGTGGGCCTGGTTCTGCTAGGATCGCCATTGTCATAGCCGCGAGGGAGAAGTCATTGAGAAGCACTTAATCATCCACTTGAGAATAATGGGTGCTCCCCGAGTTCCTCTCATAGTTTTTAGAGGTGATCGATTTTGAAACTTACTGGCTCCGCGTTGTGATTGAGCATGCTCACAGTTTGGCACTTCGGTTAAGGAGGAGAGGTTTTGATACCTAAATACCCACATGTTTTTGTTGTAAAATTAAGATAAATTAGTCTTGGATCGATTGACGTATAAGTTTAGTATTATAAACATTAACTCTGAAATTAGCGTGGATATTTTTCTGAAATCTACGGAATTACAGGGAAATCTAGAAATGACAATAGTTGAATAATTGGCACTCGAATGGGGCACCACTAAGCGTCTGCCATTCAGAGAATAGTATCAATAAGGCACGAACGATAGACGAATCAAATGCAGGTTTATTTTATAACAATGTATTGAGCCCGAGCATCATCCGGGTAACTGTCTGAGTATGTCGATCTCCCTCCATGTGTCCATGCATCTTTATACAACTCCGACAAGCCGTGATATAGGATAAATAATCTTGAAAGCGGATATAAACCCCTATTATATCAATATAATACAAACTACAACGCTGCATGTCTATATGTTCGTGGTCATTTTCATGGATATACAATATAACGATTTGTTTGTAAAAGCTTCGTCGTTGTTTATTTACAGACTGATTTTGTTTGCTTGCAAAATTCTGGAAATTCACCAGCGCATAGTATCATATTTAACTGTTAATTGTCTAATTGCAATAATCTAGGCAAATGCATGCATTAATAGAAATATTTATAAAACCGTCCCACTAGTACCAATAGCTAAATTAACGTTGAAATGGATCATCTATACAAATGGCATTACATATTAACACATTATAATGCAGTTTTGTTTTTTTAAAGATATATCTACACATACATTCAGGTAATACCACTTGAATAACGATTCACGGTTTCAGAAATGCCAACTTACGATAGTATTCTGTTTTTCTATCACAAAACATTCAACACGTAAACCCCAACGCACAGAAGGTACGCATATCATCTAATTTGAGACAGTCAAGTGAATTTAGTCGCTTTTGAGGAGAGGACAATTTATAGAAAGCTGCCGCTGCTACATGTAGATACTAGATGCTCCCCTCAATTTGTTTTGAAAAAGGCGATTCCTCATATTTCTTTCAAAACAAACAATGTGTTTACTTGAAGTAGGAGGTGACACAAATATACTTCTACGCGATGAATTAGTGATGCTTCATTTGACTAGCATAACAATGATTTTCGCCTAACAACTCCTACCAACAAAGAAATTGATTAGGTGTCAAAAGCAGCCAATCAATAATCAGTATATCTTCATTGCAAATCGGGTCAAATGCTATTGTCTTGACAGATGTTAATGATGTTTAATTGTCCAGCATTTGGCGCAGTGAAATTACTTCTGTTATATTGCTTTGGTTGAATAGGGAAATAGTATCTTCTGATTAGCCCTCGAGAGCTGATGAAAGATCGTCCCCAGAAGACCCTAGAAATGAAAACATGTTGGACATAATTAGCCATGCATTGTAATAACGTAGCGGTCCTCCGATCTTCTTCAGTCTTCCAGAGTAGCACAGGGGGGGAATGTATCACGTCGCCCTTTCATATGACCATTGTACATATACAATCAGATATTTATAGAAAGCGTTATACTCCCCCGGGACCAAGATGTGAAGCTATGTATATGAGGCATTCGAGGTTGTGGACACTGGAAATTATTTTACAAAATGTGTTTTACATTTGTGTGTTTAATCATTATTTCCTGGTTAGAAATAATTCATGAATTTAAGTTTTCTGAATTTGGAGTGTATGGCATACAATGTAGCGATGTAATGCATATACTCGGTGATTTGTTTGTCCATTGGCTACGGTGAAGACCATGACGTCTGACTAGTTATGTAATATAGAAGAAGAAGAAGAAGAAGAAGAAGAAGAAGAAGAAGAAGAAGAAGAAGAGAAGGAGGAGGAGGACGAGGGCGAGGAAGAAGAAGAAGAAACATGTTTATTAAAGTGTCTAGCACATATTACATGCAAATTGATTGGGTGGATTCGAGCATGATAGTGGTGTGTGAGTACCATATGGATCGCCAGAACACGAGAATGTCTCAGGTAGGCAGCTAATAGTTAGCCTAGACAATAAAAAGCAAAGCATTGGCGTCCCATTCACGTCATTAGCCGTCGCCTCATACTCAAATGTACAAACCTGCCATGCTGTCTGATCGAATACTGGAAAGAAATATGACATCAATATCGTAATTGTTTCCCATGATATTTTATTGTCCTTGATTGTTAGTGAAGACTTTGCAGTTTACATTCACATATTATTATGTTGTATATGTTTTTATTTTATAATTGTAAACGTCAGTCACTAGATCAAACTGGCATGTATAAGTTGCTTGTAATTTAATAAGCACCAATGCATGCTTCACCATTCTCTAAACACAGACCATTATGCCTACTTAACATTCAACATTTGACAGATGTTAAGTAGACATAAATGGCCGGGGTTTCGAGGATCATATCATTCTTTCTTTTTTTCCCCTTAACATTTATTATTCGAAGAGATTCTCAGTTGACTATCGTTTAATAAATGAAAGGGGAACATACGTGTGAGTATGACGCACTTAATTAAATCGTAATAAAAGGCTAAGTGAAGAGGATGCATATAGTGTTAACATTAACTCAGATTAATTGAACATATTAAAATATACTGGTGCATAGCCGTTATTAGACAACGCGTGCATGTAATATTTACTTCCTAGCGCGGATGAATCTTGGACATTCTTCGAATAGTAGCCATAGTGTGTGTGTGTGTGTGTGTGTGTGTGCGTGTGTGTGTGTGTGCGTGCGTGTGTGTGTGCGTGTGTGTGCGTGTGTGTGTGTGTGTGTGTGTGTGTGTGTGAGGTAGCAGCTTTCTTGTCTGAGGCTCCGTATCTCCTTGTCGTTCTTAATTCCACTTAATGTCGCACGACCCCTGGTGGTATAAACCAGGCGCCAAGATGAGATCGCGAGCAAGAAGTTCTCAAGATAATTTCTAAATGAACTACGTGAATAGTACAATGACACTGTAGTATGTAGCACAGTGCAGGCAGCGGTGTCGTGTATGTTCTGGTAGGATAGAAACAGAACGGAAAGTACATATACGAATAATTAATAATTAACTTTTTTTTTAAAACTACTTTTATCGAATGCTACACTAGGCTGTGTAGGCTAATACATACAGGTATGGACGTTCCATATGATAACAATCTCCGGATCTTATTTTAATGAAATTAAAATGGTATCGTACTATTATATCATACATCATCATCGCACCCCAAGGGTACTTAATTCCGTTCAGGACTCACTTCATGTGATACCCCTTGCACACATCTAGAGAGAAACTTGCGCAAACAGTTTAGGAGCTAGAAATAGAACAATGATAACATCTATTTCATTGGATAGATTTTTACACCAAATTAATCGGTGAAAAAATATTTCATTGGTTGGCTGTTTGCGCAAGTTTCACTCTAGATGTGTGCCAGGGTACCACATGAAGTGAGTCCAGACCGGAATTAAGAACCGCTTGAGTGTGAAGGGAGGAAACACATATATACATATATAGACATTTTACGTGCGCATCAGCTATTAGTATTGTTTTTTTAAAGAAATCTGAAAAGAAAGAAAAAAACAGCCGTATAATATCTACTTTATTATCTAGGGATATGTTAATGTCGGTTCGACGTCAATCAATTACCGAACTTATTGGAGTTGATTGCTAATTTAAGATTTCAAGTGTGTTTCATCAAGCGATTCAATGTAGGGTGTTCGTTTTGACATGCGATGTTTGTTTCGATTGTTATTTTTGGCAAATTTATTTCGTGGATCGTACGTAAAATATACTTCGCCATATCGCAATACTACACTTAACCATGCGTACATGCATGTTTAAATTGTTCAAGTTTGTATAGACAGGTGTTTTTACAAAAACACCCATTAGTTTTCTGTTGAAAACTAACTATGCAGCTAACGCCATGAGTAGGGGCCTATTTTCATTCATATTCTTGTTGGTGGCAGGATTGCGTTGCGGTAGACTAGGATACAGAACAACAAACCTAAACTGCTAAAGGTGCATGTTCGAATCTTTCATGGTGGCCCCGTATCTTTCCTCGACGGAAAACAATTTCAGAAGTAATGTCGGTATAAACAGTGCTCACTAGTATCATATATGTCGTAACTGTTATTATGTTTGATTAGTCGTTCAGATCGCGATTTCTCGAAAGAAACTTGAGTTTGAGATTTTCCTCAGCTGAGATTTCTCCCATTGACTCTAACTTGAGTGCTGTAACTTGAGTAAACACTCAAACCCAGCTGAGGTTTTACTCAAGTTACAGTACATAGTCAATGTGAGAAATACCAGCTGAGCAAAATCTCAAACTCAAGTTTCTTTCGAGAAATAGGGTCTTGTTCAAATTACATACAGTGCATAGTTGTGGTGTGTCTCATAATAGCCCCGTTCCACAAAACGATCGTAGCGCTCCGACGGTTGTAACTCACATACGTTAGCACGCACTTACGACTCTCGTAAGGCTACGATCATTCTGCGGAACATGGTATCCTGGATCATAGCCAGGGTGCAGCGGAGATTAAAACTCAGTTTATAACTGAGTAGTGTGTTTTTTTAAAACTCAGATATAGTTTTCAGTTAGCAATTAGAACTTAGTTTGTTCCGAGAAATGTAGAGCTTTCTCAGAGATGAGTAAAAACTGATACTTAAGTGAGTTTTTGTGTGTGACATATTAAGATTGTTTCAGTCCAAATAACGTCATGGCTTATTTGCATAGGTATTCATCATGCAGTGGCGTTAACATGTCTTTATAACGTTGTTTAGATATAAGACATGAAATAAACATGATATACCATCTTAGCTGACATCAATGAAGATAGCACTGTCGTGGAGACGAGGGAAATTACCCGTCAATCCTACTTCGGATATCTGGAATAGATAATTCCTCTATGATAGCAGACTAAGCAGTGAGATGCAGTATGCAGGAATACGTGTGTAGATTACCCCCATAAAACGCTAACTTATCAGGTTAGAATGATCTCAAAACACGAAGTTCGCACATTGTGGCTTATTTTTTTTACCGTTCAATATCTAGTACCGTCGTATGAATGTTAAAATGTAGTAGTAATAGTGGTAGTAGTAGTAGGAGAAGTAATAGTAGGAGTAGCAGCAGCAGCAGTTAGCGAGGTGATGTAGGATGTATTGCTTTGTTTTAAAGCATACGTTTATTCAAGTTCATGGAACATGGAAAAAAATTAGCAGCTATATCAAGCACTTTCCGGTAACTGGAGAACAGATTTCAAAACAGCTGAACATAAATGACGCAATAACAACTATTTACACATTGCACTGATCAGTCCCGTGTATAGTCTGTGTCACATCAGTCCCGTGTAAAGTCTGTGTCACATCAGTCCCGTGTATTGTCTGTGTCACATCAGTCCCGTGTATTGTCTGTGTCACATCAGTCCCGTGTATAGTCTGTTTCACATTAGTCCCGTGTATAGTCTGTGGCACATCAGTCCCGTGTATAGTCTGTGTCACATCAGTCCCGTGTATAGTCTGTGTCACATCAGTCCCGTGTATATTGTGTGTCATATTAGTCCCATGTATAGTCTGTGTCACATCAGTCCCGTGTATTGTCTGTTTCACATTAGTCCCGTGTATAGTCTGTGTCACATCAGTCCCGTGTATAGTCTGTGGCACATCAGCCCCGTGTATAGTATGTGTCACATCAGTCCCGTGTATTTAAATCGAGAATTCTGTCAAAGAAGTGTGACATCACGGCGTCCTCTAATTCCGAACCATATAAGGAGATTTGGAACAATTACACTTTCACTGTGGGAAGTGAGGGGAGAGGCATCTTATCGGCTTGAAGTGTGGAAATTTAGATAGAGCGAGATGAATGAACGCTGGGAATGTCAGGTTGGCCCACGCTAGGGAACTTGAAGTGTGTTATACTCAGTTCCATGAAACAAGAAACAAGAAGGAAGAACCATAAAACAAAAGACAAATGTATTTTAGGAGGTTTTCGTGTATATACAGAAGGTACCAGAAGATTTAATGTAACGAACCCATTAGCATGTAAAAGTATTAGTTTAGGGTAACCGTTATTGTGAAGGCTTTCTTATTATATGACATTAAATTGTCGAACATTAATTGTGTCCAATACTCCTGCTAGTAGCAATGCTGCTACGTACTGTTCTATCACTGTCTACTACAACTACATCAACAGCAACAACATGCACAACTACCACTGTTGTTGCTACTACTACTACTACTACTACTACTAGTAGTAGTAGTAGTAGTAGTAGTACTACTACTACTATGACAACTACTAATGTTACTAACTGTTAATGTATTGTATAGAATTTACTACTACTACTTCTGTTGCTGTTGTTGTTGCTAATACTATACTATACCACTATACTACTACTACTACTACTACTACTACTACTACTACTACTACTACTACCACTAACAATAATAATAATAATTGCTACTATTACTATTACTACCACTATCAACGATACTACTACTACTACTACTACTACTACTATTACTACTACTACAACTACTACTACTAACGATACTATGACTACTATAGCTGCTACCAC
This sequence comes from Lepetodrilus schrolli, assembly GCA_032361225.1. Taxonomy (NCBI): domain Eukaryota; kingdom Metazoa; phylum Mollusca; class Gastropoda; order Lepetellida; family Lepetodrilidae; genus Lepetodrilus; species Lepetodrilus schrolli. The sequence goes on from JAUTBT010012311.1 coordinate 9,826, forward strand.
TTCTATAATAGTAATACTAATGCTAATAATAAAAATAAAAATAATGTGTGTACTTCTCATAATTCTACTACGTCACTACCGCCCATTAGTATTATGTACAACATGCATAATTATAAAACATTGTTCATAGTTTATAAGTATAATTCACATTCAACATGGACTGTGCTACCGCGGTTACTATTGGAACGGAATATATCGACCCAGTTAGGACACCAACGACTCGGAAATGACCAATCTCGCAGCAAATGTGTTCCAAATGTCTCATGTGTCTCGATCACTAGGTGTGTGTCTCAATGACTGTGTCCCCAACATACTGTGAACGAATGAGAAGCACAGTACGGCCGTTATACTCTTCCGGCGAACGATATTCAAAAGGAATGCGTCATTATTAGAGTATACCGTATGCATCAGAATTAGTGTGAATTGGTGTGTACTTGGTATTGACATGTTAAACGCAAAACTCTTACACATTACGAAATTATGACAGACTTTCAAAGCAAGTAAAGCGAATACTACTACTATTATAATCCAAACTTCCATTTTAAGTACAGCTTGTACTGAACATACGTCCCTTCACGATATGTGATATTCATTAGCATAGGGTTTTTCTGACCAAAAGAAATAACCTTTGGATTCAGTTTATTTATTTATATTAATATTGGAAGCCCACGCGGTTTTACACCCATAACTTATCTTCTCTTATCTTCATGTCGTATACACACTCGTGTACCCGGTGACCTGCGAGTGGGCAAGCCATAGTCTTCATCAACGATAGACCAATACACTTATTTCTTCGTCTGTTATTTACTCTTATGTGTTTCATAAATGCCTCAAAAATACAATACTCCATACTCATTGTAACTCCTTCCAGACGGATCATAGGTTAGTTGCGTAACTAGCGCAGATCGAGCTATTATTGTGGGGACAAGTCGTCAACGGCAGACTGGGCAATAGCCTATCCATAGTCTCAGAGGGTGAAAGTAAATTGTTTAACTATAAAGTATATCGATTGGTGTTATATGTATATAAAAGGAGCAGCTGAAATTGTTTACCCTCTGTTCTCCAGTAATCTAGATTTGCTTATCTACTCTATGGTGATATATTGAATAAGAGTATTTGGGTGAGAACAAGGTGTGCCACTCATTTATTTGGGCATCTACTTCTTCATCGGTCAATTTATCTTACTCTTCACTTAACTATTGTACACTATTGCTACGACATGTAGTTCTAGACGAGGCAGTAGGTATCTGGGTTTGTCCAGTGTAAGTAGCGTAGGACCACCACAAGGAACATAATGTAAGTTCAGAGGTCACAGGTCAATCGAAAGCATCCCCCGCAGAGCTATCGATGTTCCGTGACTGGAATTCCAACAGGTGGTTCCGTTAGGCGCGTATTTGATAAGGGGATGGGGCGGAGGGGTTGGGGCAGAGCGGAGGGGGTGGGGACGTCTAAGGAAAGCAAGAGAATGCACAACTCCCAAGATGAAGTTTGAAGGAATGTAAATGGATCAGTCTTGAATCTTATCGAAAGCTATATATAGTCGCACGTTTGGCATACTTCGGTCTTCTCTATCTCGCGTAGAAATATTCCGATAGCGGGCCTCGCTCTAGCTGGTCGTGAGAAGTGTTCTGGTATCAAACTTTATATCAGAATGTGGCGAACAAACCTTAACAGGTATATAGAATCAGCAAACACTAAATTTACATATCAGGGGCTTGGCACTGTCGAAACTTTCCATATACTCAGACAGTAAAAGTATATGTCTATAATTATTATTCTATGCATTTGTTATGTATTTACTTTTATGAGTACGTGACGTATCGAGTCACTGAACTTTGAATATTTCGACAAGAATAAAGTATAATTATGACACTGATTTGTTGATGGCGACACCAAGAGCAATATTTAAAGACAAATTTATTAGAAACCGTATTGGCTCGCTGCATCTCCATCAGAAAATATGATCGACGCCCTGGAATTATTAGCAGATACATCGTTAGTCGTTCATAATAAGGGATTTTTCAGAAAGTCTCTCTCTCTCTCTCTCTCTCTCTCTCTCTCTCTCTCTCTCTCTCTCTCTCTCTCTCTCTCTCTC
>JAUTBT010012311.1:11930-23611 GCA_032361225.1 Lepetodrilus schrolli
TGTATATTTCGACACGAATAAAGTATAATTCTCTCTCTCTCCCGCCCCCCCCCCTCTCTCTCTCTCTCTCTCTCTCTCTCTCTCTCTCTCTATCTCTCTCTCTATCTCCCCCCACCCTCCCTCTCTGGTGTTGTAACCGCTTTTCTGTGTATATATTCAAGAAGACTAGTGAAAGTAAATCTTTACAGATGGTGTTTAAATATATATATGTGTATCCCAATTATCAACATATAATACACTTAAGCCTGAACGTGTTACATAGTTCCACACCACTGACGTATATGACATATGCATTGCTCTAGCATGACATAACACGGATTGCAAGCTGGCAAATCTCACTAGAATGATATGTTTACTGTGTGTTACGATGTGCAACGTTATCTTCATAGCATTTCTACTTATCTTTAGAGAAAAACAAATCTGTATTAACATGTAAATATTAATTGAGTTTATTAATTAATGGAGAGAGAGAAAAATATTGCTACTCAGATGCGTTGATACACACATGCTACTGTCTACTTGCGTTGATCAAGATGCACTTGTAGTGTGGCATACCTACAAATATATACAGATAATTGTATCCATGGACGAAGGCTGTTTGCGTAAATACTGCATTCGAAATTTGAGGCAGATGTGGTGTTTGGCATCGAGTTTATCTTTGTCAGCAGTTCTCATGAATGTAGGGAAATTTGCCAAGAAAATGTTACAAACATCGCCAGTTGTGTACATTCAACCTCCATAAAAAAATGTGGGCCAAAATCTTAACAAAACGGAATTCCATTTACAACATTGAACACCTTGTTTACAGTATTGAATTCAATATGGCAAATACTAGTCATATCGACATTTATTAATCTTTCTTTTCCCAAAGGACTTTAATGTTGTCCATAGGTTATAAGAGACAGAACGTGCATCTTAGACATGAATGGTATGTTCATGGTATGGCAGCATAGGACAGTAAATGTTGCGGGGCATATACATGTATTAGGAAACCTGGCCCAGAGTTGTTAATGTTTGTCGGAATAATATCTCTACAGAACTAACGTTCTTTGTTAATTACATATCCGACGTTATTTTTTTTCTTTCTTTTAAAGTTTAGTTCATAACTGAGTTTTTCCCAAAAATGCCTGTTTTCATTTAACAATTGAATTGGAACTAATTGTAGGTATGTAATTTTTTTCTCGAAAGAAACAACAAGTTGAGTTAAAAAGGTAGACTTACACTATAATCAGTGTAGTGACATATGTTTGGTTCGATAAATCTGGCACAGAAGGAATCACAATAGAGGAGATGAACTGGTTTGATCATATGTCTTTCTTTTTTCTTATTATTTTTTTTTATTAATTATAGGCAATAAGCCTGGATTGTCATTTATGACAATGACATGAACCATTGGCACTTATCTATGATATTGTCTTAACAATGCTGTATACAAATTGTCACCATCTATTGCTTACGACCAAATATTACCAATTCCTTTGTGTAACCTGCTTAGAGTATAAACAACATTCTATATAATACATGCAATGCTTCCGAAATAGGAACCGTTCACTGTTCCTAAATAAATAGGTGTCCAATGTGAGTTGTATGTTATACTCATATGACATTTTCGTCCAGTAGTTGGTATTACTATCCAATATACGCCAGGCAGTGCGAGTTCGAACCTCACCCTGGTGTCGTCATGGTACCTACTACGCAGTGGAACGTTTACCTTTGAGGAATTAGATTGTAACGTTTAAATAGTGTTTTAATGTAATTAATCATATATGCTTGTATCCATCCATATCTGTATGATTCTTCGAATTAAGTATTACTGGTAATACACAGTTGTATACTGTAGTACTGTAGATCCAAACAATAATGAATGAATGCGAAATGCGAGGTATTAACGTGTCGGATTAATTTATACTAGCATTTATTTATGACTTGTTCAGGCTCCCACCACCAACAGATAGCCGGAAATAGTATAAAAATAGTGTAAAACGTGTGTGCATTATCCATATAGACATAAAGTACAGATGGCGTTGTCTATCATCCTCTAAACGCGAGATCCAGTTTAGTTCCTTTTGAAACACGCAGTGTATCAAATAAAATAGTCCATGATTCTATGATTCGAGGACGAATGTCTAGAAGATACATCATTATGATACTTCCACTGGGTATATTTTAACTAAGTATTACTCACTGAAACTAATATATATATATATTAAAACACTAAGTCTCATTATTAATAATGTAAACAGACAGTACTTCCATCGATACCGGGAGGAATATCACGTGATTCAATGAGAGCGGCATTACAGTACTACACTGAAAACTTGTCTTACATTTTCAAGAATTGTTCCTAAGATAGATACTACTGGTATATTTTACAAGAAAGCTATATTACAATAGACTCTGCAACTGTATACTAGTATTCAGTACAATGCCATTATTCTACTCTGTGGACAAATCAAGTTTCCATTAGTCAGTTCAAGCAAAAAAAAACGCATTAAAAACCAAGTTATAACAAACAATAATTTATTTTCAAACTTTCCTCCATTTGTTTTGTTCGCGTCCCGGATGTAGGCCCTACAAAGTGCATGGTGCTCTAGAGAAAGAAAAAAAAACATATAATGATTTGTAACAAATCACAACGGGGCAGCATGTACATATTATCTTTGAAATAAAAAAGCGTCATATATATTGTTGGGGCCTACAGACCTACGATCCGGGCGCTCCGTAAATAATCTACACTGTTGTTTTATCTCGGTATTTGATAGTCGAGCTCCTTTCAAAACTGAATCTTGTCGTAATAAGGCTCCGTGGTTGTTAAGAAAGACAGCGTAAGCATATTCCCCTCGTGATAGATGTAGTTCTAAACTTATGGTTCTTCAGCACTTGCAACCGAAGAAACCAGTCACAATTATTGTCATAACCAGGTATAGTTCATAAACCCAGGTTTCGTCGGTAGAGGGTTCAGCGTACGTTGTTCGGCAGTCAAGTACGCAGCAGGCAGAGATTTTCCCACGAGAATTCGTAAATTTCCCATAATATCCTAATAATAAAGTCAACAATTTTAGAAGCATTTCCGGTGTACAATAGATGGCCCGGATTCGTCGTATTCTTGCTTAGAGATCCACATCTGCTGGAAGGTTGAGAGAGAGGCCAGAATGGATCCACCTATCCAGACTGAGTATTTCCTTTCCGGGGGAGCAATGATCTTGATTTTCATTGTGCTGGGAGCCAGGGCAGTGATCTCCTTCTGCATCCTGTCTGCAATGCCGGGGAACATGGTGGTACCTCCTGATAGCACAGTATTAGCGTACAAGTCCTTGCGGATATCAACGTCGCATTTCATGATGGAGTTGTAGGTGGTCTCGTGGATACCGGCAGACTCCATGCCCAAGAAGGAAGGCTGGAAGAGCGACTCTGGACACCTGAACCTCTCGTTGCCGATTGTGATGACCTGTCCGTCTGGCAACTCGTAGCTCTTCTCGAGGGAGGACGAAGACGCAGCGGTGGCCATCTCCTGTTCGAAGTCCAAGGCAACGTAGCACAGCTTCTCCTTAATGTCTCTGACGATTTCTCTCTCGGCCGTGGTGGTGAAGGAGTAGCCTCGCTCCGTGAGGATCTTCATGAGGTAGTCTGTGAGGTCTCTGCCAGCCAAGTCCAGACGGAGAATAGCATGGGGAAGAGCGTAACCCTCGTAGATTGGGACCGTGTGGGTGACGCCGTCCCCGGAGTCCAGGACGATACCGGTGGTACGTCCGGAAGCGTACAGGGACAGCACGGCCTGGATGGCTACATACATAGCTGGGGCGTTGAAGGTCTCGAACATAATCTGGGTCATCTTTTCTCTATTAGCTTTAGGGTTGAGCGGCGCCTCCGTGAGAAGTACTGGATGTTCCTCTGGGGCTACACGGAGCTCGTTGTAGAATGTGTGATGCCAAATCTTCTCCATGTCGTCCCAGTTGGTGACGATGCCGTGTTCGATGGGGTACTTGAGGGTAAGGATACCTCTCTTGGACTGGGCCTCGTCTCCTACATAGCTATCCTTCTGTCCCATACCAACCATCACACCCTAGAACAAACATAAACAGGATTAGTTTGTTGATGGTGACACCAAGAACATTATTTGAAGACAAATGTATTAGATACTGCCTCACTGCAACTCCATCAGAAACTATGATCGACGCCCTGAAATTATTATTAGATACATCGTTAGTCGTACGTAATAAGGAGGTTTTCAGAAACTCTCTCTCTCTCTCTTTCTGTCTCTCTCTCATATGTACATGCACACACACACACACACACACTCTCACACACACACACACACACACACACACACACACACACACACACACACTCACACAAACATACACACACAAACACATATACATGCATACCGTTGAATACAACGATGAGTATCTCTGAAGCATAGTAGTACAGTAGTCCTAAGACATTAATGTTATAATTAGTACTCATCTGCTTTGAAGATACGTAATCTTATTTCAATTATCTTTAATATTTGATTAAATATGAATAATATCATTGTTTAATAATACTACAGTGAATTCCAAATTGCTGATAACCAACTATATTAATGATGGCATAATCATTCATCATTTTCTATGTACAAGAATAGTACTATGGGTAATTTAATAGTACTGAACTATTACAAAATTATTACACTTAATAACTTTGACATGTTGTCATAATTATGCTCGTATATGCATGTGCTCGTTGTAAATGTTGCTTCATTACTCTACAGACGAATAGAAACCCAGATTGTTTCAACATATAATCAACACAAGTAATTAAGTGCCAGTAGCCTTTGTGAGTATATTAATCATTAATAACTATTTTAACAACGGAGAATGTCCAAACGTCTACAGGTTCCAGGTATTCTTCAAGAACATACAGACGCATTGGAAATAGAATGGCACCATATTCCTCACAACCGAATTCCGAAATTTTGTAGAAAACTTCCACACAAAATATCTGACGGCCCTTAATTTAGTATGTTGAGAATAGGTTGTGACCCATTCGGAATGTCATGCAATTCAATGCCTAAGAAATGTAATGTTTCAATTATGATTATTTATTTAAATTAAATTATGTTGCATTGATGGTTGGCATTAGATACGTGTCTACCGCATTAACCTACACGGTCGTAATGCCATACAATCATTAATGTATTAGCTAGACTCCATGTGAAGCCGGTTAACTGTGAAAGAATTCTAAGTGGCAAATTCCAAACTATTGAATTTCACAATGAAACACGCTCAAGGCTGATATACCGTTTCTCTAACACGTGATGGATACAGTCAAACCGCGTGATGTCATGCTCTTTGAGCTGGGGGAGTAAGATTGCCATATTTGTCGAAGAATTTCTCTGGTGTTAAAAGAAATTTCAACTCGACGGCTTCAGGTTCACACTGTGATTGATTATTCTCAAAATCATGAAATTGAAATGGTGTGTTAACATAATCTTCATATGTAAGTCTCTACTAATGCTCATGTTCGTGGTTTCTGAACATTGTTGATTTGATCATGGTATACATACAACTATCCACATACATTCTGTAACAAAAGTACTAAATAGTATTAAGCTCCATATATAGGTAGCCAAATGTGAGATTATACGTGCCAGCTATAAAAGTCAGTCCGCCAACAAGAGATAAATGATTACTAATACAAAGAGGGCGTAGACGTGTTTTATACAAAGTTATTTTCCCATTTTGAACGTGTTCGTTTTAGTATGTCTCAGCAAGAAAATGTGAAGTTCAGCACTTTGAAGCTAATAATGTTAACATTGTTAATCAGCACTACGTTAATTGTTTTTGTGACGTTGAAATTGTGTCATATAAAAGAATACTCGGCGTGTGGTATAATACTGCACGTTAAACACGTGCATAATATTCACCAATGTGTCATGCAACAGACATACAGCACAGCAAACAAAGTTAGGTGTCCTGTTCCAGGATCCTAAAAAAATCCTAACAAGATCCTGGCAGGAAATGTACACCTCGGGTGTCCTGGTTTAATTTTTATCATCCACGTTAGGTGTCGTGCCCGAAATCCCAACTGTTGTGGTAGCTGTACTCTCACTGGTATTAATAAGCAGGCACTACACGTGTAATCAGATTGACGTTATATGAGCAAGTTACGCTTGGCAGGTGCGTTAATGTGCCGCAGGTGTAGTATGCGACATAATAGTATACGGTTGGACACATTACGCCTGCCGTACTATTAACACCTGCTCCCACACTTTACTATAATGTTTACGGCGGTAATAACAGATTAATGCATACTGTTAAATGTCCGAACTGATGATCATTCAGGATTACGAACATCGATTTTGTAATATTATTAAAATGATATCGAAATATCATCCTAAATTACGTAACCTAATGATAATGAGAATTAGAGCAATAAATATGACAATGTATACCGTGGAAGACGGGTACCCGAGTATATTGTTGTCATAATACAGGATTTATTAATTCAGTTTAACCTTAATCATACCGGTAATAGATTTGGATATACTTTTTGGAACATAGAGGTGTAACCATCTAAAAAAAATATTTCATTGTGATTCCAACTTCTAATGCTCTATGCGTAATTATATTTGACGTCCGTGTACACTGACATTGGCAGGATAAAGGTTAAATATAAATTAATTGAAATTTTACTGATTTAAATTTTCAAATTTATGTCTCACCTGGTGCCTAGGTCTGCCCACAATGGAGGGAAACACCGCCCTAGGGGCGTCATCTCCGGCGAAACCAGCTTTACACATGCCGGACCCGTTATCACAGACCAGGGCAGCGACTTCGTCATCACACATGTTGAATTAGATTGAATTAATCCAAGAAGGATAACTAAATGGTATGGGCTAACTACCGCCTCTCTCTGTGTTGCCTCAAGCGAGTGGAAGCTTCAACATCTAACCTTAGCTTATATCTCGCTTAGTATACAAGCTTTCCTAGAATTTGGGCCGCCATTGACGAACGATTACCATATATGGATAGCGCCGGCCCGCGTATATGGTAACTCCAATCGGCTCCAAGCTTTAGAGCACCTCCCTAAAAACAATCTCCACACCCAAACCAATATAATTTTCTAAACGCATGGTGCCACTGAAATTTATAACCTCGCCTGCATGGCTGGCAGAAGTTCACATATCTTACACTGACTTGAAACAAGGCTTTAACCTGGGAGATTTTATAACGTAACGTTATATAACATGTTTACAGATAAAAGATGCAACATTAAATTCTCCATTTATCTAAGCGTTGTCGAAGAACGTCTAGACACAGTATATAGTCATGCTTCAAACCGCTAAAACCGCTCGCGATTTGGTACGACTTCGTCAATGAGGCGCATTATAGGTGAAAGACATGTTTTGGATTCTCATACCATAACAGAGCTAATTATATGATAAACTAGCTGAGAGTGATGTTAATTGATTTATTCGTGGATTTATCGCACGTGTGTGTCTTCCTCTTCAAAATTCGTGGTTGTGTTACCATTATGCAAGGAGCAATTTCTGAACACATGTCGACTTTTCAAATTGCAGGTATTAGACATAAAACATAAACTCTCCTCTCCGTGATTGAGGTATAGAGGCACAACCATTAAGCAAATGATAATGTATGCAATATAGATATACTAGGCATTTAGAACTATGGAATGGAGACAATATACACTCATTAGACTTTAAACAGTCTAACGTGGTGAGAATAAATCAAGGCAATTTTTTTATTATTTGATTTACAGTATAAACACGCACAAAAACACTGATCATTTTTACGATGTAAAATGAATCGATCAAATGCTTAACTGTTCATTTTGTGGTTCTTTGTTTGAGACTAGGGAAACATAAAGTCCATATTCTTGGAAATGTGGCTGTGATAAACACAATCCTTATACATTTAATGAGCTTTCTGTACAATTTTTAAAAATCCACGATATATTTAGGTTATCCCATGTGGCTATTAAAAGACACAGGTTATACGTTTTAAGCATGCGGTCACGTGGTGGATATAGCAGAGCATCGCTTGGAATGTTGTAGATGATGGGTTTCGTGGTACTTGCAATAGTTTGATAAGATTGCACTTTAAAAAAGAAATCGTACCGTTAACATGCGGTCTCGGATATTAACCATCGTGTAAGTGCTTTGGATTTCCGTCCAAACAAGTCTTATGAATAGCTATACTTGCTTAGTGTGTAATGTTGGATTTCTACATCTTGAACGTGACAATTGTATACGAGAACAAGGCCTGTGAAGTTATGTTTGCCTATTTATTATCACCTAAAATAATAAACCAGGTAATGGGTTTCAGTGATTCCGTTCTCGTAAATACCTATTGGTAAAATGGATATACAAATGACTTACGTTACCACTCTAAGACTATGGCTTGTATACTGTTTCTCTTATTAATTCTCCTCTATATGCATTCGCACCGGTTTTACCTTTGGATCTTTGGTTCTGTTATATATTACGCATTGGATCCGCTTCGAACTCGGGTCAGATAAACCATGCGAACAGCAACACGTCGGAAGATGCCACTGTTTAGAGTCTGACATTGGTTCTGTTTTGGCATTATCTCTCACCTAGGTCCCCCGCCATTAGACTATCCATAGTCTCAGAGGGTTAAATAAAATCAATAATATATAACTTATATTGATTGGTATTATATTTATATGAAAGGAGCCCCTGAAATTCTTTACGACCTGTTCCCCAGTAATCTAGACTTGCTTAACTGTTCTAAGGGGAAATTTTGAATAGGAGGATTTTCGTGAGAACAGGGTGTGACACAGACTAATTATGTATTTTCATTGCTTAGAATGTTTTCTAGAAGAAATACAGTCATGCATAAATTATTTACTATTATATTTCACATTTTATGATAGAAAGTTGGAAGCGTCAAGCATTCGTAAACATATTTGAATCTGTTGTTAATTAATATAAACAAAATGTAACCTTGGCAACGGTTATCTATATAAAAGCATGCTAATATACGGTAGGTCCGCAGATTGTGTTCTAATATACCTGTCATTACATCGCAAGCCCCAAACATGCGATAATAGGTATTATGATCTGAATCTGCTTCATGATCAAGCAGTGCCATTGTCAATAAATTAATTGCTGACTCGATCTTCTCCATAAGCTTATTATATTATACCATTTCGAGGCAACAGTACTAGTCAGGTTTGCCCTTTGACAGGTCAAGGGAAGAGGTTTGGCCAAGAAACCGCTGCTGTTTGTAATAACAACTCTTGCAGTTATTGGGTATTTTTATCCGTTCGCTCTGACGATCTTTAGAGATATAGGCCTATGTCATATTCACATTTCATGATTTCCTATCAAAAGTAACCATTTCATATTTAAGATGTAATGTGTAGAAATCCCTTTCGCGCTACCCTAGTATTGCGGTAAATAGTGTTACGATAGCTAAATGCGTGAGTTAATTGTTACTAATGTGATTGTGTAATTTGCCCATACGTGACGATAAAAAACAGTTAATAATGCTATTTAGTATACAAGTATAGATTAGTTTAAATTAAACTGGATATGAAAAACATACATTTTAATCCGAATTATATGGAATACGTGTGGAGGTTCTAATCTAGCCCTAGTACCCACGGGGATAGTAGAACATATAGTAACTTGCCAGATCTCTTTAGGCATACCGTATTTCTTCTATTAAACAGCAGGCCCTAGTTCCACAGAACAATAGTAGCGCTAAGAGAGTCGTAACTCCTTAGCAACTCCATGCTAACGTGAGTTACAACTCTCGTAGCGCTACGATTGTTCTGTGGAACGGGCCCCTGGGTGTCTATTAAATTTAGACAGGTTATTAACATGGCAAACATATAGTATACTTTGAAGCAGATTCGTCGGCCTCTTCCTCAGGGACACCATCATCTCCGGATCCTGTTCCCGAAGAATCGGTTCATATGCCTCCTCTCAACATTTCTGGGGGCGGGTACTATTGTAATGGTAGAACGTTTGGACTTCGGAGCAAAAAGCCTTGGTTCAAATCATGTCCCTGGAGCCCGTCATCGATGTTCGCAAAAGTTACCTTTCTGACGCGGTATTGATAGAATGCGCTGTCTGTAGAGTGGCGATGCAAATGTCATCATTGGTCTGTCAGTACCAGCCGGTGCTCACAGGTTTACTGCAACATTCAGCGCTACGGATGTTGCGGGTTTCCTCCTGTCCTAAAACTGACAGGTCATGATATAAGTGAAAGAATCGTGAAATCGACTCTAAACCCCAATTCAAAATTTAAAAAAATTAAATTGTGAAAACAAGTACGTGAACAAGTCTTGTTGCTGTAGGAATTTGTTAGGTTATTATTAATGTGTGGTAGTATAATCCATGGGGCTTACCTCGCTTTCTCTCTCAATGTTGTGATCACCAATATACCATCTTCCAGAATTGAAGTAAGAGTTGTCTCGCAGCGTTACCAAGACAACGGGTACACATACAAGCCTGCTCTCGCCTGCATCCAATGGCTGACGGTTTACTTCAGTGGCGGCGAAAACTTCAAGGAGTCGGCGCGACCGCAGATCTGCCCCTCCGTGGTGAAGGAAGGTAAACTGTCATCTTGGAATATTTTCCCACAGCTATAATTTCAGTTTCATAGTGTTATCAATGGTGTTTTGTTGTACTTTGCTACAAATATATCCTGAGCTGCATTCAGCAGACAATACATATCAATATGTATGATATGTATGACTACGCAAGCCTGAACGCCAGCAATCACTAGTGATATGTATGCATACATTTTTTTATTTTTTTCTCATGTAATGGAAAGTTTAATATGAACATTATTAACACTGTTTTTGCCATTTTTTTCTTTAAAATATTCCTAATTTTGCCATATATTATGTGCAAACATGTATTATAATATAGTATTTATTAAAATTTTACCATATTACCTTTAAACAACCAGTAATAAGAATGCAAATCAAGTAAGTTTATAAAAACAAGCAAGTATACAGATATTTCGTGTATCATGCTAATTTGCCTGACTTATTAACGAATAACTCGCTGAAGCTCGTCTAATACAAAGATTATCCCTAAGTGCAGGATATAGACAATATCTCAAGACACTCGGTTAATAATCTCTATACATGAATACCCAAAGCATGAAGCGAATGGACTGATTTCCTGGTATTTTCCTACAAATCCGTTAAGCGAACTACATGTAGAGAAAAGTAGTGTATTGTAGTGTATTGTATGTATTGTCGGCTGAACGCAGCCCTGCTGTAGTAGCCAATAAGATTAGATCATGTTTTATAAAATATGCATGGCTACAGGCTGGTTTGTTGGAGTGTTGCAATGGTTTGTTAGAATGTTGTGTTGTGAGTGGTGTGTGGTGTGCAGGTGTGTTGTGCTGGTGTGTTGCAGGACTTGCATTGGTGTGTTATGTTGAATAGCTTGAATTTGTAGAGTTGTCTGCCCCTTACATATGCAGCCCTTTCTAGGAAGTTATACATTAAGTGAAGCTAAGAATGCACTGTTTTTGTTGCCACTTTCTACTTCTGGGAAGTTAATACTAACAATAGAATGTTTTCAGCATCTATCTCACAGAATTGATAGGATGTGATGTCTGTAGAGTGGCAATGCAGTTATCATCCTTGGTCTTGTCAGTAGCAGCCGGTGCTCGCAGGTTTACTGCAAC
>JAUTBT010012322.1:0-43524 GCA_032361225.1 Lepetodrilus schrolli
GGGCCCCCGGGGCGGGATTTGAACCTGGAACCTTTGGCTCCGAAGTCCAACTGCTCTACCACTGCGCTACCACCCGCTGGTACCAGTCAGTAATGTGCAGTTTTCTATATTATGGCACGGACAAGGCAAACGGGGTGTCCTTAGATCTTATATACTGCCAACAAAACAGACAGTGTTCTGAACATTTCTTTCATTGGTTTTCTAAATTTAGTTCAATTGTAATTATAAATTGGTATTGATATTGACATTGGTTCAACTATCTTGATTATTAATTTCTTTTTGAGAATGGCGTGCAATTAGTTTCTTTCAGAGGAAAGCGTCTATAAATGTCTGTCTGAAGAAGAGCCATGGTATATTAATAAATGCAACGTTATTCTCGACCTACTCGAAGGACATCCATTGCGCTGTACCTGCCCCGATATCATATGTAAGGAATCACTTGGCCTGACTTCAGAGGACGATTATGAACCATGCATACGCTTCTCACAGCCTTGAACCAACCTGATGTAAAGCGAATTTGCAAACTAAATTGAGCAAATATCAGTTCAAGTTCACATGGAGCACGACAAGTAAACATCTCCATTTAAAGCAGGTTTGATTGACATATCAATTTGTACTTGAGCGGGTCACTACCACCTAGACTATAATTATTATCTACTCTGGCGAGCTTTTCATTTAGCGGGTGTCAGCGCACCGTCATTTATCAGGTATGGTCGGCAATGGGGCTCCTGAATACAGCCTTTAGCTAAGCAGTGGGGACATTACATAAGAGAAATTAACCCGGGCTCATTTCCAATTTTCTCTACCTCGTGAGGCGGAGACGAGTTAGATCGGTGTATTGTTCCCTACCTGCCAAAACTATTGTTATCATTGATTGAATTCCAGCCTCAACAAAAAGATTACAGGATCAGAGCCATTTTCGTGTGACGTAGACCCCTTCCTTGAATACTAATCGACGGATGTAGGATTTCGTCCTTTCTAGCCCGGAGTTAGGAAAATGATGAAGAAATTGACTCGTGCAAATACGCTAGATCATTTGAATGCCATTTCCTGGGTACAGGGCTTGAAGACTTTATGAATCTATTGACAAGATAATAGAGTCAACAAGATCTCCGCCCACCCAGCTCACCAATTTACCTGTCACCCTTGGCTCAATTACAACGGTCACTGGGCTTTTAATTGCAAGTTTCTCGGACAATTACACAACTACCATAGGTATATATACAAGCACCGTCATATGTCTTATTAAAGAGACATTACAATGTTCCAACAGTTCAGCATTCGGTAGACTATCCACTAAGAATTCGGTAATGATATTTAAGGGACTTATCCTAGGAACGATCTGCCATACAACGTAGGCCTATATCAATTTATAAACTATGAGTCAAGAACGATGTAAAGTATGAAGCATAAAATGGAGCAATATTTGTTTGTATTAGTTTTACGATTGATGATAGCAATTGATGCAATATTATCATAAAAAACGACTCTCGTGTAGTCTGGAATCGAGACTAATGCAGTAAGCCAAACATTCAGATTTAAATTTTGGCTTGGACATTGCTTTAGTGAATACGATGTTTCACAAAAAAGGATTTGAGAACTGGATATTTGCCGTGAGCAATGGAACATAGAGAGATTATAAGTGATAGAACTGAACATTAACTTTATGTACGGTAATATAGACATTGTTTGGGATTTATCGGACACAATTGAACATTGGATCAATAGACTTAATTTAAATGTAAATACGTACAAACTATTTTAATGACATTGGCATAGACTACTTTTATATATTCTTATAAACATGTACGTTTTTATGCTTTATTCTTATACTATGTTGTATTAATTTTGTACCTGTAGTGTCGTGTCTCATAAGCCAATGCCTGGATGGTGGCAGGAGGTGTTATAATGTTTTATAAAGACGTCTGTTATTTATGTACTCCTACCACGTGACACTTTTAATAACATATTTCTGTCTGTCTGTCTGTCTGTTTTAATAATTTCCAATATCGACATAGGTAAATACATACATTGCTTTATGGTAACAGAATAATTTGACCATAATTTGACAAAAATAATAGGAATAAAATTTGATATTCTATTTATTGAAATAAAGGTACACTGTAGGTGTGCATAAAATTCAACGCATTTTAAATTGTTATTAGTCTATGCAAGATGGTATTAAAAGAGAGATGAATACAACAAATGCATACCCGGTGATCCCATAAATTAACATTACAATACCTGTTATCAGATACTCGGATCGGCCTTGGCCTATTATCATTATGATATGTCTAGAGTTGATTATAAAGTGTAATGATAACTCCAGAGTTTACTATTTGAAGTCATCCTGCAGTGTGTCGCAGACAGGTTCAATAAGGAAACACGCTGATAGTCTCAGCGATTGTGTATTATACAGCCCTGGCTGACGTTATATCTCCCCTCTGATGCAGATTCACTCAGCAGACTCATAACTTGGCAATTCCAGCCCAGATAGCACGCGCGTCTCACCGTAACGTCACTAGGAGACAAGCAAATGAAAACATCCATTTCATTTCCCGCTTCCGAGTGATTTTGGTACAGCTCGTTTGACCGCAGTTGACATGGCTTTGTGAGGTTAATTAGCGATGCTGACATTATTAGACTATCAATCAGCGTGTATTAGACGAAATATTGTCCGAATTAAAGCCCGCTTGATGTCTCGGCCCGCTTTTGCATTGCTTCAATGACCTCTTCAGTTTGGGAGGCATTTATTAAAGGAATCGTTGACATCTTGGAATGGCCTATTGGAATCGAAGCCAGTCTGGGATGATGCTTAATCTTCTGATGTTGTCCCGTAGAAGAGAAAGTTGGCAATAATATTGATGAAATGAAGTTCTATAATGAAGACTAATTTTAATGATATTATGAAATATTGACACTTCAATGATCGCTGAATAAGATGGTCAAATATATTTACAAATAATTTAGAGCTAATTTGAATTGAAAAGCAAAACACAAAAGGAAAAAAAACAACACAAAATACATCAGCGTGACTGTGTGTAATAATTCTACTCCGTATCGTTTAACACTCGTTGGTTACAGCTTAACACATTTTCTGCAGTATTCAGGCCAAAATATATTTTCTTTGCATTGTATTATTTCTGGGAACAACGATCCTAAAATATTGACAACGGTAGTATGACGAAACTATCCGTTGAAAAAGTTAACTAAATACTTTTAACCATCGATTGTAATATTCCATTACAGTGAAATATGTAATGGTAAATTCACAAATATGCCTGCAAACTTCAGTACCATGGTGAATAACGAATTATTTGTTAACGAATACTATAATTATATACTGATATTATTAATTCAGAAAATGCTATATTACTGGTTGCAGAAAGTATAGGCATAGGCTTCGTTAACGTACATGGCTGTACGGTAATACGCGTATGACACTTGAACGTACTTGAACGTATACAGACATAGTATTATTTATGTCTCACCTCATATATATATATATATACTGAAAGTAAAATTTGAAGCAACACCGGTATTCTTTGGCGGATGTATAACTTTAAGTTTAGTATTTCTTGGAATAAGATAATTTTGAATGTATAACGTTTAGAACTGTGATATTTGAGGGTTACGTGCCACTAGTAAGACAGGTACATTTGATTAAAGTGAAACGTAAGAATGTTTTGTTGAAAAGTAGGGTGTACTTCAAGCAAAACCATAATGCAGAAAATGTTTGCTAAAAATGTTAGAAAGAGTGAAGGACACTGTAAGATATCTTGTTAGAAAACGTTTGTTAGTGTTAAATTATGATAATAGTTTAACAATGTAACCATTAATTGCATACATTGCACTCAATAATGGGCATAACCACCTCAGCTCCAAAACAGTTCTTGACATAATTATATATATATACACACACACACGCACACACACACACACACACACACACACACACACGCACGCGCGCGCACACACACACGCATACACACACGTACTAATGTGTATGGTGTTACTGGAGAAGATAGCAAGAGGGAATTGTGGGAACATATAGAACTTTTAAGACAACTATTGCACCCGAAAATTTATTTTACATGCACTACCAAGAAGTCATAGAAGTGTCCTAGTAAAACTCCTTTGTGGTGTCGCCCCATTAAAAATAGAAACGGACCGTTATGCAAATCTAACTATTTTAGAAAGAGTATGTTTTAATTGTATTAATCAGGTGGAAGATGAAAGTGATGTTTTATTGCATTGCCCTCTTTACCCTGATATTGTTTGTAATATATTTTTATTATGTGAGGTTGCATGTCCTCGGTTTATTCATTTTAATGATGTTGACAACATTTCTTTCATAATGTCTAGTCCAGATGTCATGTGTTTAACTGCCAAGACCTGCAAGCTTGTATTACAATTTAGGCATAATATTTTATTTTATAAGTAGATGCTAAATATTTTTGTACATATATATTTAATTTGATATTGTTTTATTGTATAAACATCGTCTCTGATAATCCTATGTGGATGGCTCACTTTTGTATTGTTACTGTGTTTTATTTATTTTATGTACCATATTTTATGTGAGGTGAGACGTAAATAAAATATCTGTCTGACTGTCTGTCTAATACTCAACTCTGATGTATCGTTCTCAATATACCGTGAGCATATCTAGGAATGTCACGGTACCCATATTAACACATTTAGGAGCGTTATAATGGGTTATATGTTACTGAAGGGAAAACAAATATTGACGTACAAATATCTTATAAAATCACTATCATTCCTGAAAACGTGTCAGAGATGTCATGCGGGGCGCTACCCGAGTGAAATGAATTAAACTACCCGTAACCCTCTTGCTTTGCTATCATCGATTAAAATGAAAGATAAACACGCGACGTAGCGTAAGTGTGTGTGGCGAGTAAGCGGCGTAGTGTAGTCCGTGTCGCGAGTAAGCGAGGCGGAAGCGATGAAGTAAGAGGGAGTAACCCGCGGCACAACTACACAGAATGAGTTATTTAAACCCGCCAGAGGAGCAAAGCACTTACGGTTGGGTGGACAGTTTGAAGAAATCTCAGAGAAATGGTAATCGTCGTTTGTCAGCTAATGTATGGAGGTGCTGGGTCAAAAGCGGCGAGTAGAAAGTTGCTTTTATTCCAGTGTGTCAAGTAACGAAGTATACGGCTCATATGGTAGATACTAGCTAAAGGCATACTAGAGTAGATTGAAAATTAAATATACAAACACCCACCAAAAAAACAAAACAACCCAAAAAAGAACAAACTTTTTTTATAAAAAAAACACAATAATTAATAATGTATCTGTTATGTTTAATATTCGCCAAGAGGTTGGTCAGAGCAGACCTGTTGTTTACATGGAATATAAATGACTTGTTATATAAGATTAACTGTTGTAATTATGGCCTTACCTTACAATGGGGACATGTACCCGGTCAACTCTTAGCAGATGACGACACTCCTTTGCTTAGTGGTTCGCCAGCAAGGCTCCAACAAATGCTTACAATTTTACATAATTATGCTTATAAATGGCAACTTAAATTCAACGCATCTAAAAGTGCTCTAGTATCATTTAGCTCATCGTCATATACAACAGCAATACCACATGACATACGTCTAGGTACAATATGCTACCATCCTAAAACAGCAGTAATTTATGCAGGAGTTATGCTAAGATCTTCAATAGAACGCGCAAAATTATCTTGTGAAAAATTAAGAAAGCCTGTCAGCATTAATCACAACTTTGGACTAGTTCGGCGGACTCAATCCAATCTCAGCTGTTAGTATTTGGGAAAGAGTTACATTGCCGTGTGGCCTACATGGATGTAATGTTTGGGGAAATTAGATCCACCTCTTGCATCGCGTATACCATTATAGTCAACTATTTGTTTTTAATACGGTCTCAGTAATAAGAACTTAAAGTGTATACTATTCAACGCAACGCAATTATTCAGAATAACTGCTCAAATTCGCTTTTTGTGAAATTGGATGAATATGGATCATCTATAAATTTAATTTAAAAAGTGAGTTTTTAGTTTTGTGTTTGAAAGTGCACATTTTGTCCCATTCACGGATATTTTATGGGAGATTGTTCCATAGGGATGGACCTGCAGTATGGAATGACTGATCTCCGAACGATTTTGTACGGGTCTTTAGATCAAATCGTGTGGGCATCGCATCTAATAGGCACGTTTACATTTACACTGCGTTCACTATATACTTGCATTAACTATACTATTTAAAGTAATAACTATATTGCAGTTACATGAGTTGTAATCAATAGGAAGTACGTGTTTCTGTAATTCAACAAAGACCACAAATGAAGAGTCACGAACTATATACACAAAATATCATATAAAACCAAACGTGTTTATATATTACATGTACTAGTTTATATATTACATGTACTAGTTTATATATTACATAGTTTATATATTACATGTACTAGTTTATATATTACATGTACTAGTTTATATATTACATGTACTAGTTAGTACCAGTAGGCCTACATATACTTATCATTCCACCAATTTAATAGATTTATAAAGACTTCCGAACCAATAATATTTTGACATTATTCCAATTACTGAAATCGTCACTCCCTCTAGCGATCGTCACTCCCTATAGCGATGGAGAAAGCAGATGCTACTGCGTATTGCCTTTCAGACGGGAATTATTGAACACTTACAAATTGACAACAGGTTAATTGGTATTACGAAGTTTTCTGGTCGGCTATACGTGTAAATATTGTGGTATCTACGCAAGACTTGAAATAGAAACGGTAATAGCGTTGAAAACCAACTCGCACTCATCAATATTGTCCCAAAGCCGGCTGCGTCCTCTTGTCCATTCAATGGCATTGTAATAATATTGGTGAATAGACGCCACCAAGACGCTTGACGTATAGGAGATCCACCGGACAGATCGGACCACAGGGTAATTATCAACATACTGATTGGGCTACAGGGTAATTATCAACATATTGGTCAAGTTAGACATCAGGATTAGTGGAAAATATAAAACTTGAAATGTTGTAGTCTTATACAAAATAGTTGAACTGAATTGTTTAGCGTTTCAGAATGTTTCAATATAGTTTTGAAATGTAACGTGATATATAATAGAACTGAAGCATACATATTATTTTATATTAATGGTAAATATAACAACTGGTAACTGGTAACTGATAATAGGTGATAATAACTATTAAACAGGTAGGTACTAGTACTTAAACAATTTCTAATAAGATTACGATATATATATATATTTTGTAGACTAGTCATATATTTTATAACAAATACATAGCTTTTGTGAATTTTATATAAACTTATCGCCAATAGCATTCTTGGACGCTTGCTACTTTCAATAGATACGATCATTGATTAATATATCTGATTATATCCAGTTGATGGTAGTTTTCACTACACTTCCATGGCTGTTGATGAAAGTTTATCTGGCTATGCTTTAATGTATGGATATGTGTCGTGGTTGGTCACAACATTGATACACTGTTACCGTGTAATAGTACGTTTAGTGAAAACGTTTGGTGTTTTTCTAGCCATGTTTAACCCTCTCTCTGCTGGATTAGGCATAGACACTGTTATTTCTGGTTACCTCCAGCAGGGAGAGGGTTAGTAATGTTTATGTGAGGGATGTGAAGCCAAATGTAGAAGTATGTGCTGTGAAAGATGAAACAAAGACTGTTACTATACACTATGCTAAATATAGGTAGTAAGTACAGACATCTGTCATTAGTATGGGACTGGTTTTAACAGAGGAGATACAGTCGATAGGATTCAAACTCCAAAGGTTCAATCTAGGAGTTAAACACACCCTATGTCACTGTATGGATCCAATGGCTTTAGGGGTTTCCCCACACATTGTAGTTTTACGATCAAGTTCCATTATAAACTACCATATACGGCCATGTACAATAAATCTGTGTCAGAAGGGTGTAGCTACATTTGGGATCCAATATGAGTAGACAATCTTTCTTCCGCACAAAGACAATCAGATAGGCCACAAGGAGAACCAGTTTGATTCATGGTAAAACGTGGCAAATTATGTACGACTGGGACGGGTATCGGCAGGATTCATTTACGAACGCTTCACTCAATTTTCTCACCAGACGATTCTTTTACAAATGCTTCAATCAATATTCGTGGACTATAATGCGCGTGTATATTCTTTCGTTTGGAATATGTACATTTGCATGAAATAAATAATTGATTGTGCCCTTCGATGTAGTTTTCAAGTGATAAATAACAAAATCTAGACTATGGCACATTTTACTTTGCATACATCATCTCATTCATTCAATCACGTACATACAAATCTATCAAACACAATGAACATCACAGTATTCCAGCACCTGTCAAACAGATCACTCATTTTTTTGGTTTCTTTTTTCCACCGATATTTTCAGAGTCACTGTCAGAGTTGGTTTCCTGCCATTCCTTCTGCAGCTTCTGGAGGATCTCTGGCGTCAGAAGTCCTTGTTTTATCAACTGCTGAGTCAACCGACCGTGGCCAACCTTCATGGAATACTGATTCTGAGATTTCTTGGCTTTCAGAAATGAAGAAGACATCTTGGACTCGTAAGCAGAATCAGAGCTACTGTCCTTGGATGTGTCAAGGTCAGGGTCACTGTCCAGGTCTCGTACTCTCTGACCCAGCCTCTTCATCTCAAAGTCGTCCTCTGTGTCGGCAGTTCCGCTGGATATGGAGGATGCGCTGGCTTTCAGAAGTTTGGTGATATTCAGAATCCCGATCTGGATAATAGAGTCTAGCTCCTTCTGCATGTCTCGCACGTGTTCCGTGTCCGGGAACATGTCCATGAAGCGGTAACTAAGATACAACAAGAACATGTCAACAAAAACATGCCCATGAATTACAATACAACAAAAACTGAGTTATTCTTTGTAAACGTGGCAATGGGAATCTTTCACACATACACAACGAACATCAAAACCATGAACCAGTACCTATCCCTTTGTGGATAACATATATTTTTATGAAAAAAAAATGAATGAGGATTGGTAATCAAGCTGTAAAGCTTATTTTTATACAGCTCCTCAACAAATGTTACGTATAATACATTACAGTGCACTCTGGCAATACTGGCATCTTTTACTCTGGCAATCTACATATATCGGCACAAGTCCCGGCTAGCGATAATGCATTTTACATTAGTTGAATAAACTGGCACTCTTTCAAAACCAGCATATTATCTTGGTTCCAACGAGTGCTGGTATTGCCAGAGTGCACTGATACTATCATACTATTACTTATACTATCATGCTCATTTTTGGGATGCATAGAGCATTTTAATATTAAAATATGGATTATAGTGCTATACAAATTGACTATTATTATTATTATTATTATTATTGACATGGTTACCTGAGCCAGAGGTAAAGGTCAAGGACATCAAACACTCCCTCCAGGTGAACGAGGTCAGTGATGTTGCCAGGGGGGGAGAATGGCCAGCCGATCTGACGACACAGCCATGCTAACGTCAACGCCTCGTTCCGACTGAACTGGCGGGCAAACTGAAAGGAATACGAGCTCATCATAATAATAGTGGAAAAACTGAACAAAGATAAAACACTTACCGGTAGTAGCCTCATGGCAGAAAAATAACACATCTGAGACAGAATAGCATGATAGAACCACAGATCAGCAGTTTATCAGCAATTATAACATAAAATGAAGGTTTGCAAAGTATTCTATTTACAAACAGACTAACAAAAGATACCACAGACCATTAGACATGACTCTTTGATCATTGCAACCACTGACACATTCAATGACACTACTAGTTGCATTCCCAATGCCCCAGCCAGTGACAGATTCAGTGACCCAGTAAGTGACCTTGATTATGGAGCTTAACGTCGCTGCAGGAATCTTTCACCCATTTGTGACGATACAACTAACCTTAAGGAACATGGTACACACAAAGGGCTGTTTCTTGTTGATTGGGGCCAGTGACATGACTAACCTTAAGGAACATGGTACACACAAAGGGCTGCTTCTTGTTGATGGGGGCCAGTGACATGACTAACCTTAAGGAACATGGTACACACAAAGGGCTGCTTCTTGTTGATGGGGGCACAGCAGAAGACATATCGTACACGGAGCGCCAGTGGTACGTGCTCCAACATGTCTGCCAGAAACTTGAAGTCGTCCACGTTACACATGAAGTATTTGTCAGAGTCCAGGTCGCACAACGTCACAAAGATATCCTGTAGAGGAACAAATGTCACAATAAGTCTACACGAACTGAAAAAAACAGCGAGTTATTGTTTTACATCACGGTGGGAATCTGCCACCCATACACAACAATGATAAAACAGAACAAAATCAGAAGAATTCCCCATTGATCTGTATAATGTATATCAAGAAAGCTACCATGAATGAATGAATGAATTTTCATCCTTCACATCGCAGCAGGAATATTTCACCCATATGCTCTGGACTACGACCTCTGGTATATTTCTAGCAGGCCTTTGTCGACCCATGATACCCAGTAGTGGTGGAATAAAGACCAAATAACACACAAATACCAACACGTGATGCTTACAATGAGGTTCGACAATGTGGCATTTGGCAGGTGATAAGCAAACAGCTCGATCTGCTCGGCAGTAGGATGGAGACCAGCTTGCTGCAACGAATCAAAGCAATGGATGACAAACTTTATTTTAAACGAATGCTAAATACTAATTAACGTGAAATACCAAGAACACTTGAGACAAGCACAATTCTCAAGCATTTCTGTGATAAATACCATCCCTACTAGCGGGCGTGGGATTGACTTGTTGCTTAAATATCACAGCGGAAATCTTTCACCCATGTGACATATTGTATAATCGGTAGGTTCAATAGTTTCTAAGAAATAATAAAAAGAAATCAATTTACATTGAATATAAACTCTCTTTGACAAAGAATCACATGTACCTCTATAGGGTTAATGACCCTGCTGACGACGTCCTTGAGAAGATGGAGGTCTTCCTTCTTGAAGGTCGTGACCTCCCCGTTCTCGAACTGCGTACCGTATCGTCCTGCGCGACCTCCAATCTGCAGCGCCTGCGATGTGCTGATCACGTCAATCTCCTTCTCTCCTTTCTCATTCAGTGTGGGCTTCACCAAGGAGTAGAAGATGATTCGCTTGATGGCTCTGAAACAACAACATCCGGCTGTGCTTTACACCAACATAGCATAGAGGCTACTAGGATACAATGTTGACTTAATATTGGTGCTGGTTTCGTTTACCCATATGTGCGTATTTATATTGCGCCATATCGATGCCCGAAACATGCTCTTGGCACTACATTATTATGTGCACTCATTTCACCTTCTCAACTCCCTGGGGAGTATACAACCCAAGCACCTCCATATGCGATGATGATAGTATAAAATGCCAGTGCTATTATGCTCCTTACACCTGAGTGGAACTAGACACTGATGTCTTAGAAATTGATCGAGGCAAGGAGAATATTCCCAAAATGTTTTCAAACATATACGAGATTGATCAACATTAATTATTCTCTGGGTTGTCCTCAAAGCAAGCTAATATAACTGTCCGTGTGCTTACAGGTTAAGCCCCATTCCAATAGCATCAGTTGCCACCATAATCTTGCAGGGGTCATTTGGGTCGTTGAACTTCTGTGCTTGGGCAAGCTTTGTTCCTACATGAGGAAAAATAATTAAAATGTCCATAATAATACATATCGAGGAACAATTTTAATAGATAATACACACAATCAAATAACACCATAACACATCCACATCAATCTCAAAACATACCCTGCTTATGGAGTTAAAGACAACAAACTTATATTACTATTAATATTACTAGTCTTGCATGAATATTGACCCCTCTGAAATACATTTTATGGATAATTTATTAGAAGAGCTGGTCAAGTATAAGTGTCCGTGTCGGTGAGGACACTGCCAGGACATACCAGGGGGCAGACCTCCGTATATGACGGCACTTTCCATACTCCGCACCTCCAGCTGCCGACTGATGTGGTAGATGTCATGTTTGCTAAAGCACACGAAGCAGTCGCCTGGCTTCACCTTGTCAAACGATTCTGCAAAAATACAATACAAAGTTCATATATCTCTAAATAAATGAGTCGCCCCAATATGTGTGTAGCCCAACACACACATTCACATAAAAATACTGGGTATGACCATGATCGTTGATAGATATCGCCTACAATATCTAGAAAATTACCTGACCATGACTGTGACCTCTGAAGGTTACCAATGAATGAATGAATTAGTGCTTTACGTCGCAGTGGGAATATTTCACCTATACGTTATTATTATTTTTTTTATCTTTCACCCATATATGATGATGCTGCTACAGGAATACCAGTCTTATCTAGTGTACACCAGATAGGAAGTTATGGTAAGGTCAATGAAAAGGAAAATGGTGAAACTTACCGACTGCTGTGTCCAGGTAAGCAAGCTTCGTCAGCCTCTTGTATCTTCTCACCTGAAACAGTCACACAAGCTATAGGCTGTTTATCTGGCCCATGTTCATCTCTTGTGTTACATGGCATATCAATAGTATCATGTTTTTGCTCAAGCAATGTTCAGCTACAATACCTACATTTTAGTTACACTTGTCCTTGACATTTTCTTTTCAAATTGTGAACTAGTTACAATAAATATATCAAATTCCAAGGCTTAGGTAAAAGAGTTCACAAATTTCTCGTCTATACCTATTATTTACAAAGCTTGCTGCATTCATGATCATGATATAACATAGGTAGTCAGTGATGAATAGCTTGGCCTGAAAACAAGACAGTGTGGCAATCAAGATGACTAGCTTAGGACAGCCAGGTCATAGGTCATAGGTAATCATCTGTATTGTAAGCCACTCAGCTCAATATTAAAACTAGTGAACTGAAAACCTGCACTCAGATTGTGATTGTCAATAGAACCAGTCTCCAGCTCCCGACTAGTAGTGACAGGACGTGATTAGCAGTGAGAGGAGGTGTCCTATCAGATAGGAGGTGTTCTGACAGACAAGAGGTGTTCTAACAGACAAGAGGTGAGAGGAGGAGACTGACACAATGGCGACCCTGGAAGACACATTGCGGATCTGTCTGCCGGAACATGTGCAGTGGAACGTAGCCAGACTCTCCAGGTTCCTGCTGGTATCGTGTCAGATTAACGAGCAAGGCAACACTGCCAAGCTGCTTCTTTCCTTTGACAAAACCAGTCTGAGTGGAGAATACACCAAGTCCCTTCAAGGAAAGTACAGGAAGTTCTCCACGAGCAAATCTGCAGATTTCTCCAGTCTCCAAGTAAGAATGTCCTTGAAGAACTTTGATCCTGAAAGTCCCAACAAAACTCCTCTGAAAATTCCCATCTCGAAATCAAATAAAACAAAATCCCAACTAGCCGATTGGTATAGTCTACCATCGCAAAACGAAAAACTACAATTTCCTACTCCCGAGTCTATACCAAGATGTTGTGACCAGACTGGCAGCATGGACTGTCATTGTGCAGCAAATCCAGAGCCAGGAGACGGCAACTTGACAGCTACGGATGATGATGAGACCGAGACTGCCGGGGTAAATGTAAAGCAAGAGCCTGATTGGTCAGATACAATGCAGCAAAATGGCTTCCAGTCTACTCAGGAAGAACAAGGGGCGGATCAACATTCAGAAAATGGAGGTATTATAAAACAGGAACCTGAATGGACTGCCAATGTGAAAAGCGAGGCCATAGAAAACCAAGCTGAAAAAGAGAAGGCACACATGTTGGATGGAATAGTCCCAAAATTCCAAACACTTTCATTACAAAATCGGCACAATGTTGGCAGCAGAGAAAACTCGGACGACAAACTACAAACAGAACAGGTCACGGCTACGGTCACGGCGACACTGGGAACAGAAAGTGTAGAAGAAATCCGTAGCAAGTCCACAAGCAGGGAAGAATCAAAGGATGGAAAGAAGTCGCGAGGCAGGGAACACAGAGATAAGGAGTACATCGATTCCAAATCTAAACCAATTAAACGTCGTCACACAGTTGAGTATTACATGGACAAGATCACTAAGAATATTGACCAGACTCCTAAAGTGATGGGAAAATACGAATACTACTACGACATCAAAGATAGCAAGAACAGCAGTGATTTCCTCATTGAATATGGCAAAAATGGAAGCAGAAATATGAGGATGGAGACAATAAATCCTGTGACCTTGACCTGGCTTGAGACGAATGTCAGACAGTTGCCTAGTTACACTCGGCACCAGGCTACATACAGAGTGATACGCAGAGACTTTGGCCAATGCCGTGGTGACCATCCACTGCCCAGACATACCAGGAAAACAATTGACACACTTTTAGAATGAATCTTAACATGCTAATAATGTTTTCATAATAAATCTGCAATTTTAAACATTAAAAATAGTTTTAAAAAGAAAAGTTATAAATTTAGTTTGTAACCAGAATATTGCTGCTTGATTGTATAGGGGGTTTCAGTACTTCCAATAATTGCAGGTTTTGGTGTGAATTTTGAACCAATCGTGTGCATGGACAATTTGGTATAATGCAAAAATAATTATCTTAACATGGTCTCAAATATTCTCAATAAAACATTCATATTTTAAACAGTTTATTTGTATATATGTGTTGGCATCAAACTAATAAAGATTGAAGTTAAAATACAATTAATTTTTTTTGGTGTCTAATGGAGACGCCAACTACAAGTTCCTTCTGAATACTAACCTCCACGTCATCCCCAGTGACCAGCATGAGGTCCTTGACGAGATCAATGGCCGACGCCTCCCCGCACAGGTGCACTTCCTGTGCGCACAGTCCGAGCAGCGCCCGCGTCCACGCCCAGCCCCGCCCCATGTCCTTCATCATCTGGATCTCGTCCAGCACAGCCACCTCGTCTGTAACAGCATCCACTCCATTACACCAGTAACATCTACACAGTAGGTAGGTACAATGTCACAGTCAAGACAATTATGGAAACTGCTCCAGCTCATCAGTGCAATCAAGGACAGGCAATTGGTTTAATTTAAATTGGGCTTTAGAGCCACTTTCAAGATTATTTTACTCATGTCATGGCTGTTGGTATAGTGCAGAATGAAACAAGCAACACCTGTAGTTCCAAGTGTTGCAGTAAACCTACATGCACCGGCTGATACTGATGATAACTGATGCGACCAAGTGTTACAGCAAACTTGTCAGCACTGGCTGGTACTGATAACTGCACTGCGACAGTAAAGATAGCATATCCTAACATAATCACTTCTGATATATAACATTAAAGGCATACAATCAGATATATATGCTCGTTTTGGACTAGTTCAAAGCTACAACTACAAAGTACTACAACTACAAAGTACATTCACTTGACATACATAAAATCATGTTTGTACCTCCAAAAATCTGTACACAGCTGTATGGTAGATACAATTCCACTGCAACCACCCCTGATATGAAACTTTGCTTGAATCACTAGTAAAACCTTCTGGTAATGTAACCTGAATATGCTAGTATTTCTTTTTGCCTATAAGTTAATGCAAAAAGGGGACATACCTCTAGGTGGTGCAACTCAGTGTAAAGTGAAAACAACTAACATTTCCCTTGTTTTGTTTTCATTTAGTGATCTGCGGTGATAGTTACGGTCATCTAATTCAATAAATATTTCACTAATGATAACCAGTGGAACATGAGGAAGAAGTAGTTGGATGTATAAAGTACTTGTGTAGTCAAATCAAATGCATATATTTTCAAGTAAAACTATGTAGGTCAACTATCTGTGTGTGTATGCCTTTAACTGTAATTGTATGTCCAATGATCTATTACTGCCCCACCACCTTCTATTACTTCCCCACCACCCACCTTCTCACTGTGCACTCATGGCCAAAATAATTACCACTCTTGGAACAACGTGATAGGACAGAGGTAGTTATGGTATCCCCAACCACTGTGCATTCATGGAGAAGGCGTTTTACAACCCTTGCCACAATGTGATACGGCAGAAAAAGACATACATGGAGTTGTGACACTGGCCATCTCCACAGTGCAGGCGATGTGGTCGGCGGGGTTGAGGTCGGAGTCTGCGTAGCGTCGCTCCTCCCCGGTCACCAGGTCGCATCGAGTCCCCTGAAACACCACAAGTTATACACCTGACTTCTATGTAGTTTGATATATCCACAGGCTGTTAGTATCAAATCCCATTCTGATATGGCACTGGATTTCCCCACTTGGCTGTATGATGTACAATAAATTCACTCAAATAAGTTCGGCATGTAATGATTATTTGATAATTTGAAACAAGAACTCATTATTTGATTAAATAGAGGCTGCACTGCTTTGATTTTACTTTTACCATCAGAAGTATTTGTAATGTTTGTCATTCTGACATTGATTGTTTGTCATTCTGACATTGAATGACATCACTCACAGCTCCGTTACTTTTATGGTACACCTCATTGGCCAGAAGTTTCAGAGGTCCGCAGTAAATGCCAGACTTGGCCGACAGGAAGCGCTCCAGGGCATGATGGGTCTTCCCGCTGTTGGTGGGCCCTGCGTGGAAAACGATCTTGCGCTGAATTGCCCTGGCTTCTGGATACCTATATTGAAGAGAAAAATACAAAAATCTTTGATTACTGGTATCGCTGAAAACATTCTACATAACTGATTTTATTACGAGTATGTAGACAGTGGACTATGAGATTTCCTCACCAGTTTGCAGGCAGGCGAATGTCACTGATTTTACGCAGGTCCTCCATACAGTCCAAGTGTGGGAAAATCTCTCGAGCGTGGCGAAGAAAATACGGAAATAAGTCGTCAACATGACCTGGAAATAAATGTACATAAATTACATGATTTTTAGTACATCATATTCAGTGTAACGAGTATTTCAATTACAAGCTATCCCACATTTTTCATGGATCCTGAAAGAAAACAAATTATACGGATAGGACTGGTTTCCGATTACAACATAGCAGTATGATCCATGTGAAAATTACTAGGGTTGAGTTGCACGATGCTCTTGCAGGCTACAATAGTTGTACAGACTGACAACTGCCATTACAAGAGCAACTCAATTCCAATTGTAGAAGACTCTACAATTGGACTTACAACTATTGTAGTGCTACAAGTGTCGTGCAACTGGACCCTGGTATATGAATTACAGAACAAATAATCAGTAAAAAACTGAAAGATCAGAGTTTGAATCTGGTACATAGGTCTGGGATATGGCTCTGTGTGTCTATATTGATCTACAGTGAATAAAGCTCCATACCAGGGCTGTGTTCAGGATGCTTTACAATTACTACACTACACTACTTTTCTATAAAGTAGTGGTTGGCTGAATGGGTTAGGAGGAAAATCATGCACCCAGTCCATTTGCTTCATGCTTTGGGTTTTCCTACATTTTCCTACAAAATACTATGGGTCCAGATCCGTATTAAAAAGTAGTATAACATATGCTGGCTGAATGGATTCCGTAGCACTCTATTTATAGCATTATGTAGAGATAAGTAGTGCTGCCTGAATGCACCCTGTGTGTGTGTGTCTGTGTCTGTGTTTGTGTCTGTGTGTGTGTCTGTGTTTGTGTCTCTGTGTGTGTGTCTGTGTGTGTCTGTGTGTGTGTGTATCTGTGTGTCTGTGTGTGTGTGTGTCTGTGTGTCCGTAGCACTCTATTTATAGCATTATGTAGAGATAAGTGTCTGTGTGTGTGTCTGTGTGTGTGTCTGTGTGTGTATCTGTGTGTGTGTCTGTGTGTGTGTGTGTCTGTGTGTGTGTGTGTGTCTGTGTGTGTGTATGTGTGTCTGTGTGTGTGTCTGTGTGTGTCTGTGTATGTCTGTGTATGTGTGTCTGTATCTGTGTGTGTAGCTGTGTGTGTGTCTGTGTGTGTGTGTCTGTGTGTGTCTGTGTTTATGTGTGTGTCTGTGTGTGTGTGTCTGTGTGTGTGTCTGTGTGTGTGTCTGTGTGTGTGTCTGTCTGTGTCTGTGTGTGTGTCTGTGTGTGTGTCTGTGTACAACATGAGTTCTCTCTCTTGGTTCTCTTCCAGCCATGGCTCTTACTGTAATTATTGCAGGTTCTCCTCCCACAATATACAGACTACTAGAGTTACCTGCATCTTGCATGATGTCACTGAACACAATGTGAAGGTCAACGGGCAGGTTTTCCGACTCCAGACAAAAACGTCGGAAACTGAGATAGGCGTGGTGGAACAGTCGCTCTGAAACAGACACAGACACCAGGGTAACACTAGCTACAGGTCAGTGCTGGCTTAACCTAACAAAATGCCCCAAGCAGAGATGCAACAGGATCAGTGTTGATTAAACTAACAGTAAAGGGTTAATCATGTTGATTTCTTAGGTATTTATAATGTATTATAATTATAGTACATAATAATAAGAATAAGTATTCAATTAGAATTTAGAAAATATAGCTATGAATATGTAGTCATGCACATTTACAAACTGGTGACAAATTATCATAATGTGATGGAATTATTTATGTTGCCAAAATGTCCAGCAGTTTGTCATATATATAACTATCAATCGATCACAATAAAATAGTTTCCAAGAGACATAATGAAAATGATGGAGCAACCATGGTAACTTTATATAGTTACTGTCAAGTCCATTTTCTGCAGCAAACTTCTTGACTTCAGGTCTGCGGTAGAATGTGTTGATAGTTCGAAGTAGATCCTCTGAAAATATCAATATTGTTTAATCACCAAATGCTTGCAGAAATAGAACGATTAGTTGTCTGAAAATACTGCCCAAAAATACAAGTATTTTGTTTTTATTCACATCCTTAGGTTCGGTGGAGTGATTTTACCACATGTTGGGTTATCGTGGGTGGTCATGTCTATTGCTTACCTTTTAAAGTATTAATTTTGATAAACTATTGGCCTTAGTTTTTATTGCGGAAGCTTCTAAACTCCTTCTCCCGAGTAAACATTGATCTAAACTCGACTTTGTCTCTCGCTTGGATTAATCAAGGAAGCCATATATCAATAAACTATCAGTGTCTAATAACTGTCTAATTTCAAGAATACAGACAAACCTCGTTATGTCGAACTTTGGGGGCCCATTCTATAACCTCGAAACATTGTGACATTTGAGACAAGAGAGTTTACACCCATTGGACCTGAATTTCACTTTGACTTATTGTATGTATTTTTATTACGAATTTGACACAGAGGCCGGGCTCTAAATAATGATAATTAAAGAAGGAACTGGTCGGGAGTAAGTGAGAGCTAAATAATGATAATTAAAGAAGGAACTGGTCGGGAGTAAGTGAGAACAAAATAATGATAATTAAAGAAGGAACTGGTCGGGAGTAAGTGAGAGCTAAATAATGATAATTAGAAGGAACTGGTCGGGAGTAAGTGAGAGCGTAGATCTACTCAAAAACATTAGCCCTGTTTATGGCCGTGCAGTGACAATGCTTCGTGAAGTGATTATAGCGAAGTATTATCACTACCCGGCCATGATGATGAACAGGGCTAACTTATTAAGTCTATTGAGCATCACCTTTCTTCAAACGTCCTGTCAGCTCTGCACCCACATTGATATCATCAGTGTTATTTGCTGATTTCAATGGGAGGGGATGAAACAGTGAGCTAAGGTCTTTATCTTTGCTTGACGACTTATTTCTTTTGCACAAAACTAAAATCTGAGCAGACGATGGCAAGTGTAGGTTTAGAGAATGTTTAGATAAAAACCCTTTCCTCAGGTATCTTAGACATTGTCCGGCGCTGATCCTGACAGATAATGCCATTTGGTATTGTCACATTCACATTTAGCTCAGATTAGTTATGTAACATTAATCCGTGGTAAATATCGTTGATAAACAATATTCATGACGAAATATGAGAAAAGTGTGATCATTGTGGGCGCTGACATTTTGATTGATGCATTTCGGGAAATAAGACAACAAAAAGGCAAACCAAACACGTTAGAATAAATGACTGCAGAGTGATAATTTTAGAATATTTAACCATCAATGAGTTATTAAAGAAGTCTTCATAAAATAGACTGTTAAGACTGGTTCTGGCTAGGAGCGCTGCGCTGAACAACTGTGGAATATGCCCAGTCTATAATCGGAAATGTACGGAGATTACCGATGTGATTTCGAATGGTGGAGCGGCAAGGAAATGAATGCCAGATTGTAAACAAGACATTAATTTACCTATACAATGGTATCTCAGGTATATACACACGTCTTTACGATACATTATCTTAAAGGCGATTATTCTTGTAGATAACCAATGCAAATTTACACCCGATGTCCACTAGGCTAACATAATACACATTCCATTTTCCTTGCATGTTCGGGCTTGTTCACAAAATAGACAAATGAAGTAGCCTGTTTTGAAACTACAAGTGAAGCAACGCTGCACGAAAGTCATCTCTATATACTGACTATGAGTTGCAACGATGCAAATATACAACATGGGATATGTTTTATTAATTTTAATAGTTCCAGGATCTGAAAAGTGAAATAATCTAGATTTCTTTTTGTGGATTTTGTTGAAAATGTGAGTAGATTTATGCCAGCTGCTGTTGATTGATTAAATCATAAATGCCAATATTAATGTCCAAGCTGCAACATATGCAACAGACTGTACTGTAACCAGGTGTGGCAAACATCTCTTAAGTATTGATTGGCAAACGGATTGCGTCCCCTAAAATTGACATTCATTGAATTAATTACCCCTAAACAAAGATCTGCACCCGTATGTTCGTGTATTAATTAATAAAACAATTGTTTTTGTTTTGTTTGATTCTCTATTGTCATTGTGGATTTTTCACAATCACTTTTCAATCATTCATTCATTCTACAAAACATCTCCAATTGCCTGCAGATATGACAATTACCAAAAGGTTTAAAATAATGTAGATAAGTTTACATGCTTAGCAGTAACGTTAATTATTATTATTTTAAAAATTTCATTTAGGTCACATGTAGTATGTTACATGTTGACATGTAATACACATTATTACAAAATGGCGACAAACATTGAGTATTTGTCTTAAAGTATTAATAAGTTTCGTTGATATGATTATTAATTGTACTGTATTATTTGTCTTTAGGCGGACACCTCCGAGTGGTATGCACTGACGGAAGATTCCGAGTCAGACGGGGACTGGAATCCGACAACGGATGAGTACGACTCCAGTTCTGTGTGTCTGTCAAAAAACAGCTCTAGTAAACATCGGGATCCGACTGACGCATCGCTGAGCCAGTACTCGCTGCAGCACAGCTGGACGTCGCTGGCCGTGAGCGACTCGCACCATCACCCCGGACTCAGTCAGTATTCACTAGCTGACAGTCGGACGTCACCTGGCGATCAGTCAGAGGACAGAAGCAGGATGGACAAACCAGCTGGGAATAGGGTGGAAGTGGAGAGACTTAATTTACAGGTAAGAATTAAGTTCCCAACCCATAGCAGAGACTTAAGATGTGATGCCATGTTGGGTTGTTTTAGGTACTAGAGTATCATGGACAATATTATGAATAATACAGATTTGTCATTTATAATATTTTCTGAAATTTTGGTGACAATGTTGGTTATTCAATCATCATGTTCAAGTTAAAGTCTTATGCTAGAACTTGAGTCTCGTTTAAAGAGTTTACATGAAGTGAGTTTGACAATTCAGTATGTTGCATTTTGTATGACAATTTCCTATGCTGAGATATGACATACATCATGAACCAGTGCTTTTCGATACCCACACTGCAACCAGGAATAATGCTAATGTCATGTTCCATCAGGCCATATCTCAATCCACGGGATAGCAAGCAGAACTTATAATGTTATCCAGGTTTTAAATTAACCACCATGTTTCATCTGGCAGTTTGAAAACCTAGTTGCTGACGACAGTCAAGAAGGGGACTCAACTCAGCTGTCGTCATCGTCTGACCAGCATGAGGGAACCTCCACTGATGACCCCTGGAGGTCAACCACAGAAACCTCAGATGGTATATACTCGTATTCTATTTGTAAAGCACTAGTGTACTGTTCCACATAATGATCATGGCATTATGAAACTCACCGTATGAAGTAATACATAGTTATGACTCATAGCACTAGTGGAACATGATCCAGGTCCAAGGGTTTCATAGATGTGATTAATATCTGCTGACTCTGCAGGATTTCTGTAGTCTGTATTTCTACTGATTTCTTCAATCATTTGTAGTTCTTTATTGTTCTGCTTTACCATTGAAACTGTAATATAAATATCCAGCAATTCTGTGTAAATTGAGACCTAAGATTTCCCTGAAATGTTTTCTTTTTCCATTGCCACAGACAGATTCCCACAGCAATGTTACATTTATTGACACCGGACCCCTGAGATTATGAATCCTTTTGAGTACGATTTCATGTCGTTGCGTATGGGTGAAATATTCCCGCTGCGACGTAAAGCACTAATTCTTCTTCATCATGCTCAAGCTCAAATTTTATATAGGGATTTATGAACAAAACTTTGAGTTGAGCATGGAAATGTACTCAAGAAAGTTTCCGTAATCTCAGGGCCCGATTTTTCTGTAATTTGAGAAGAAAATTTCAAAGAAATGTATTCTTGATTGATTTCTTTTTGACAAGGTCGCATATGGGCGAAATATTCCAACATTGACGTAAAGCAGTAAACCAAAATCATTGACATGAACTTGAAATGGCCTTGACCCACTGACCTACTGTATTGCAGGACCCAGCATGAGTGAGCTCAACTTGGTGAGCCATAAAGCGAGCGCAGACGACACAGAGCAGACGGACACAGATCAGACGCCAACGGAGGACAGCAGTGTCTGTGAGGAGGTCCTCAACTCGGCCATCTCCGAGGTGTCCAAGGACTTCATCTCGGGTCACACGCTGTACCCGCTGCAGTCTGGCGACAGTGATCTCTCCTCTGATGACCAGAAGGTCATGCACAAGTCCTTGGAAGGGAAGTACACTGAAACCATCGTCAGCATGTCAGACAGCGACTGGTGCATTACTGAGTCTGACACCAACAGTCCGCCGGGAGATCGGCACAAGGGAGACTACTCTACCAACTCTGTGACGTCGTTCTCTCCTCCTCTGTCCAGCACGGTTCTGACCTACAGCAGCAGCTTGGCTAAACCTGGTCATGGTTTGTCTATGATCCAGGAGGTATCTATGGAAGATGCTGCCAGTTTTAAAGAAATTCCGACAGATAGATCGTCCATGTCGAGCGTTAACTCCTCCAGAGGCAGTTTTCTTGGACGAGATCATGAACGTCATCTAGATCTGATGAACACAAGGCCTGGTTTGTCATCATTTGATGGTTCAAAGTTTGCCAGGAATGTTGATAATAGAAGAGAAGACTCTGGGTATAAAGAGTCTGACAAGGACAGCTGTAGAGAATCTTCTTCCACAACTTCCAGTGCTTTGACATCTCAAACTACAGAGAAGAAATCAGATGTTGCCAGATCATCTGGTCAGTCCATAGGAAGCACTAGGCCTGAGAATTCCATGTCTGCCAGAGATGAAGTGTTACTAAGATTGAACAATATCCCAAGCACTTTTGACTTGAAGAGAAGATCCGAGATGATTTTGGACAACACTTTATCAAAGTTAAATCTGAAGCCGTCATACGAAGGGAGGTACTCCTTACCTCCATCGTCAAGTAGTTATGTAGATGAAGAGGAATATAAAAGACATTCCCTCAGTTTTCTGGAAACAGAGTTATCCAAAACTTCATCAAGATCCGGTCAGTCATATCACGGTGAAGACTTTACTAAGACAACAAAGTCAGTTGGCTCAGATAGCAGTCGCTCGACAGGGAGTACTGAAGTTGCCAGCCTCATGGCAAGAAGTGGGAGCTCTGTTGAAACGACTCTACCAGGAGGAGATGTTTTGTCAGAGTCAAGAGCTGAGGTGTCAAGAAATCAAAAGCAACTTGAGTCGGAGATCCTGGACATGGATTCAAGAGTTGACCGCATTCTGGCTGAGACTGCCAGTGTTGGCCAATATGCCTTTCATAATAGAAATAGGAACTGTCACGTGGAATCAGATGACCTGTTGTCCTGTGATAGTCCCCCTCCTCCTCCTCCTCCACCCTCCGAGGGCAGCCATCCATCCCTTCCTCACCAGCCTCTTCCACCACCCCCAGAACATCTGCCTGTGTCCCGACATTCGGAGCAGAGGTTAGCCAGCCTAGACTACATGAGGCTGCAGCAAGACCTTCAAGAGATCCAGAACAGTCTACAGAAAAATCTGGACTTTGCTGACTCTGGGAACGAATCTGTTCCATCGAGTGACACCGAGAGGGGGAAGCTGGACAGGACTCCTGTCGGATCTGATACTGGCAGTGAGATCGTTCCCAGCATCACCACCACACCTGATCATGCAGACAGGAGTCACCGTCTGCTGTGGGACTATGGGGCAGACATCGCCCAGCCTGGCCGGTTCACGACCCACGACACTGATGCTACGGACACAGATACCTCAGAGGGTCGGCGAGGTCCGGGGATAAATCGAGCTGAAGTTGCAGAGAATGCTGCCAAGAGACATCTGTATAATTCTGATGGTGAGGAGACTCACACCTCGACCAGCAGCACAAAGCTGGAGGCTGGCAGGATGGTTGGCACCGATGATGAGCAACAAAGGAGTGGAACATCCACCCCCACTGGGCGGAATGTCGACCAGATCCTCGAAAACTTCCGTGCCCAACGGTCCACGCTGGAGTCAAACTACTTGCATTCCATGTCTGGTCAGGTGCCTGGCTTATTACATCAAACTCATCCAGATCTGGCCCGAGAAGATGAGAAGGACCTACTTCACAGGCTAGCAAGTCCGCAGTATCATTACAGCTTCAGCGATTCATCTCCTAACACCTCCAGCAGGAGTCTCGTCATCAGCGAGTCCGACATCAGGCGGAAGTTGGAGATGTCAGGGCTGAGCTCGCCAGACAAAAGCAGAACCCTTGGCCTATCTTCCTTCACGGAATATTCGACCCCAAAGAAGGTCACTAATCCATTCCTGGCTTCATGTAGCGCCAAGAACTTCCTGTACCAACAGCTGGATGACATGTCCAACAAGACGTTCAATCACAGCATCGAACTCCGAACTCCAGTGCGGCCTATCATCGACTGCTACCCCATGCACCGGTACACTCGCACCCAGTCTCCCCCTGGTTCTTCCTCGAAGGAACCGGCTGAAACTGGTCCGAACCGGTCCAATGACTCTAACACAGGCATTCAGGACAGGTAAGTTTACATAATGCAGAACAAATCTTTACGCAACCGACGTTTCATTTTCTGTATCAAATGTTTTTCATCTGTTCAATTTTTCATGCTGTTAACTATCAATTGATAATTCTCGTACACTTTATCTTATGGTACAAAATATTATCATTTCTGTCAATAAGATCAGGCCTCGAGAAGTTTCGTAACCTCTTGGCCAGTATATCTGTAAGAAAGTTAAAATACCGGAGCTATGGTACACTGTACATACTGTTGCTTATTTGTCAGAGGCCAGCCAGAAGGTGTATCCCCTGAAAGTGCTGACGCCCAGCGTAGTCGGTCCCTGGTCCAGACGGCCAGCGTCGAGTCCACTCAGTCCAACACTGACAGACGTGAAGCCTCCATCTCCAGGTAGGTCACATTCAGAAAGGTCATTTCCTGTTGAAGATCATTTAGACCTAATAGTCTAGAAAAAATTCGTTTGTTTTATGGCCAGATTGCCTGAATTACGCAATTCCTAAATGAACCGAGATGTAAGTTTGACATTGATCTGTATTCCAGTATGGGTGCTGGCGTTGAGGCTGGCCAGGCAGGGATACGCAGTCAGGACAGTCAGGCAATGAGGGACCTTGACCTTGGAGCAGGACAGCAGCAGTTGCGACCTTACAGGTCAGTTCATCTCAAGGTCATTCATTTTAGTTTGTTTACCGGTGACAGGATGGTAGATGTCAAGTCATTATTTGTAATCTGGCCAGTGTTTACCAGCAGTACAACTATACATCCATTATGTCATTTATTAACTGCTATAGTAAGACCATGACATACATCCTAGTTCATACTTGGATGACTGTATGACCCATTCCTGAAACATAGGCCTGATCCCGAGATTACAAAACGTTTTGGAGCATGAACTCGTGCTAAACTGAATGTTCTGTTCACAAATCCCTGTATAAAATTTGAGCTTGAGCATGAATTCGTACTAAAAAGGTTTCATAATCTCAGGACCTTGTTTAACATGCTGTTTAATACTCATATATATTTTTCTGGATTCAACTATTTTGACGCTAACTTCTACATGTTAACCACAAGACATGACTGTATTCCAGGCCTACAGGGAGTCGAGATACGTACTACACTGAGAGTGATACAGGCTCCGTAGCTGACAGCATCACCACGCTAGAGAGCACGCATACAGGTGGGTGGTCTCCCTTGGCTGGATCTACTTCATTAGACAATATAGCTGACATCGCACTTGATTTGAACTGTTGTATGTTTATGACCCATGATTCAACATAGACTTGTAAATTAGGGAGTGAAATGACCCTTAAAGGCATAATAATAATGGTTTGTTGACATATTTTACCTGAAGGTATGTACATTTGATTTGTCTACACAAGTATATTAGGCAACAAACTACATTTTCCACATGCCCCACTGGTTTTCAATATTTTCATAATTAATTTTATTAACACTGAATAACCTACACTTTTTTTCACTGTTGCAATTCAATATATTGCTCTTTGTTTTACAATTCATCATTCTGTGTATGTTTTCCAATATCGAGAAACGTTTCCCTAAAACTGGTTGTGTTGACTGCGCAGGTTCTGATGATGCCATTGCACCGTACTTCCCACATCACGTGCTGGGTTCCCGCACTGACCTCCACACCGAGACCCCCAGTGACCTCCGCACTGACCTCCCCAGCGACCCCATACCTCACAAATCTCAGAGCATGCATCTGGAGCTGGCACTCTCCACCATAGAGGAGAAGTCAGTCACGGTATGATTCTTCCACCAGGTGTCAGAAGCGTTTCTTGAGATTAGTCGAAAGATTCCTGCTGTGATGTATAACAATAATTCACTTTTATGATGGTGAATCCTTTTGTAATATATTTTTAATCAAAGTTGTGAAAGATAAGATGTATAAATTTGATCTAATATTTTACCTCAAGTGTAGTGATTTAACCAGTCAAATATATTAAGAGCGAAAACCAATATTTGACTTTAATGAGATTGCCTAAATGATTACTTCATTGACAAATGGCATTTATTTTGATGAAAATATGGATAAATGTAAATGGCGTTGGAACTGATATTTTTCTTTAAATTGTCATTTGAATTTACAACAATGAAAAATGCTACCTTAAAGTAGGCTTGTACAACTTATTACGCTCATCCCCATGAATATGAGGAAGACATATGTCAACGGTCATCTTTGTAACATTAATTATATCATTCCTTCATATTGCAGGATGACAAGGATGAACCACCCACAGACAAATTTGAGGAAGAATTCTGTGTGCGAGGAGCAGATGCTGGTGCAGCCCAGACTGCAAACAGACAGATGGACAGACAGATGGACAGACAGATGGACAGACAGATGGACAGACAGATGGACAGACAGATGGACAGACAGATGGACAGCCGAGGCGGACGGACATCGGGATACGTGTCCACTCGGGGAGTCCGCACAGACGAGAGCGGCTCAAATGGGGAAATGAGAAGTCAAAGGGAGCCTGAAGCTTCAAAGTCGAGAGACGGCGAAGTACATTCTAGCGAACTCAGACGTTTAGCAGACAGTGGTTTCTCAGCGACGGACGTACGACGACTTGAAGACACTGGATCGCAGTTGCAGGAGTTACAGCGACGAGAGGATCAGGCAGCATTGAGGGACATGAGACAAGGCATCAAAGGCAGACATTTTAGCTCAAGGGAGAGAACTCCACAGGAAGGTTGCATCATGCATGACAGACAGAGAGACTGGGAAGTGGTGGGGAACAGACAGGACCAGACAGAAGATAGATCGACTGAAGGCAGATTGACAGACGGCAGATTGACAGACGGCAGGATGAAGACAGTGGATTCTGAGGAGTACTGGTCAAAGGGAGATGACCGCCAGGTGGCAGACTACACGGCAGCCTACAAGTCAAAGGCCGCCATGTTGTCCAGGGAGGAGACGCTGAGGGCGGCACGGAGAGTTCTAGAAGAGTCTGACGCCAGGGAGATGGAGAGAAAGAGGGAGAGTATGTCAAGGGAGAGAATTCAGTCCAGTCAGACACTCGCGGGACAAAATCTCGACAGTGGAATAGCACTGTCTACAGGAAGATCCACCGACTATCACCAGTCTAGACGGGATGATGAACCAGGTCCAAGTGTTGATACCAGGACAGCTTCAAGTCTGGGACTGGAGGAACAGAGAGATCCTTCTCATAGGAACTTGCCCAGAAGATTACGGTCAAGGCAATCTGGTGACTCCATTGACCAGCGGGAACAGTCAGCATCTTTACCTGATCCTGAGGCTTCCCCAATACACCACCACTCCACACTGCAAGATTCTCAGAGGCCGTCAGATCCTCGACACTCTACAGTTGTTGACTCCACTATAGATGCTAGGGATGGCGGTAGTCCAGAGAGAGAGGAGCACACAGAGAGGTATCTGTTGCTGGCTGTAGTGTTAACTGTGCAGTGACTGTAAAACACAGGAATACTGTGACTTAATGCTAGAACCTTCTCCAATAAAGTTGTAGGAAATTGAAGTTTTCTGATACACATACTGCTATAAGTCATTATTATGTTCTGTAGGTTACACATAATGTCACAGTCCATGCTGCTCTACAGTTTAACTCTATACTGATACATACCTATGTTTGCAGTGCTCCGCAAGATGAGATCGAGAGAGGTCAGATGAGGACAGGGAAAGATGGCCGACCGAGGTCATCTGACCGCAAGGACAGCAGACAGAGGATGGAGCAAAATCGCATTGCACGGTTAGTCAGTCTCTAGCTGCCTATACGCAGATACACATCCACATCAATTTCCTCGCTAACTTTATTTTTTAAACAAAACATTAACATAGTACAGTTACAGTACTGGCGATTCCACATTAAAATACCCCTAGCTACTTGCCTATCAGTAGCATTGTATGCTTTAGTCAGGCTGAACTGTAAATGTCTAGTGATGCACATACAAATATTGTAAATGTATGTGACATACAACTAATTAATGTTATGAACAATAAAAGCCTGACATGTTAGTAAACATCCCAAACTGAACAACAATGTAGATTAAGAAATACAAATTGTGTTGAAAGTCAAGAAGATAGATTAAAATGGACCAGTTGTTATTTTAGGAAATATTAAGTAGATTAAGAAAGTCGTCTTGTTACAGACGCAGTCAGCCTGACCTCAGTTCCTCAGAGGATGACACCAACAAAGCCATCGACCAAGCACCGATCAGCCGGTCAGTGCAGTTGCTACGGGAGACGCTGGAACAGGAAGTGGATGGGTCGTTGCCCTCCGACATCCACACGCTATGGCAACGGTTCCAGGAGCTGAACCCAACAGACAGCGACACGTCCTTAAACTTGTCCCGGATGGAGACCCTGGCTGACCTCTTGAGGAACCCCTCCAAGCACCTGCTAGTGTCCTACTTCCATGACAAGGAGAACCAGCGCCGTAACCAGGAGGAGAGAGTGTCGGAGGAGAGAGAGAAGAGGAGGATAGAGAGAAGGAGTGAGACGGAAAGCAATAGAAGCTTTGAGGAGGCGGAACAAGGAAAGAATCTTCCTTCGAAAAAAGAGTCTTCAAGAGTGATGAATAGAAAGAATGTCAGAGATCAGTCGCATGATTCCACAGACAATCTTTATTCCATCCCCGAAGACGTCAGCTTTGATAAGAGAAGACACAAGAAGGCCAAGAGTTTGATCGAGCCGAATATGGAGAAGTTACGGGGGAGGATCGAGCGACAGAAGGACAAGATCGAGCATGAGAGGAGGAAGGACTTGAAGCGCATGGAGAAGCTGGTGAAGCTGGAGCAGCTGTTGTCGGCAAAGAAGAAAGGAAAGATCAGCGAGTCCACGTTGATGGAGCAGCTGGACTGTGTCTCCACCACGTCCGTCCCCACCGACACCACGGAGGAGTACACCGAGTCCACGCTGACCGTGTCCGGAGTCTCTGGCGTCAATGGTGACACATTGACTGACGACAGCACCACAGCTAAAGACAGCAGTATTGAGATGCAGTTGGCCAAATATTCTCGACAGTTTGAGCCGAAGTCATGCAAACAACAGGCTTGGACTATCAGTGGACCAACGAGAGATCCGGCACTCAGCAGCAGGAAGGAAGAGAAGCTGAGAGTAAATGAGAAGCTGAAAGAACGGACAAGAAAAGATGATAAAAATATGCGGAGGTCAAAGAGCATACCAGGAAATGAAGAAGAATCACTGTATGATTATCGCGATGTCAACATACAAATTGTTGACAGTAACAGGAGGAACGGGCCCAAGTCACGAGAGAGAATGCGTGATGTGGCTACCAATTATCCATCTCCAGATTCAAGAAGTCCACATCGCAAACAGGATGCAAACAGGAGAACGCGATCAGAGGGCATACAGACGTCACCAAGATTTAACCTCCGCTCTGTTAAGATCAGATCGCCCTCTCCAACAGGTCGCCACAAGTCGCGGTCACACTCTCCGGGTCACCGTGGACGGGTCAAAGGTCATGATGTTCCATTCTCTCTACAGGAGAAGGACGGTCGGAGCCGCTCGCCCCCGTATTCCAGACAGTTCACTCCAGAGTCCAGACGTCGACACAAGCCGAAGCAACCTCACAAGTTGCCAGCCAGACCAAGTAAGAGACTCCACTGTCAGAGGGTCATCATGTGTGGGTGAAATATTCCTGCTGCGATGTAAAACACAAATCATTCATTCAACTGTCAAAGGAAATTGTTGGTCTGTAGGCTTATTTTATATAACTGTCCACTGATTTAGAAGAGCTTATTATAACATTTTGAGTACACACCTTGTAAGACAGATTTGTTAAGAAATACCATATTGCATGTTTTCTGCTTTTACAAA
Source organism: Lepetodrilus schrolli (assembly GCA_032361225.1). Taxonomy (NCBI): domain Eukaryota; kingdom Metazoa; phylum Mollusca; class Gastropoda; order Lepetellida; family Lepetodrilidae; genus Lepetodrilus; species Lepetodrilus schrolli. The sequence goes on from JAUTBT010012322.1 coordinate 31,078, forward strand.
AAATTTACAACCTGAATTAAGGTCACTATCACTATATTTCCAAAAACTATACATAAAACGCTAATAGAAAATTAAGGGCCTTTAGATGTTTAGGAGGGCACTCTAGTTTCCAGAAAACAGTGTCCTGGCTACACATATTTCTACCTCTGACCTATGACGTGACCTCTGACCTATGACATGACTTGTGTTGTCAGAGGGCATCGCGTGGTTCGTAGAGGTGAAGGACCCACGGCCGTGGCGAGCGCCACTCAAGGAGAGACAGGCACACGCAGGACGTCAGGCATGGATCCCAGAACCCACGTCCCAGTGGCAGACGGCCGAACCCGGCGACATCATGGACGGTGAGAACTGCGTCCCGCCTGCCGTCAGACCAATGGAGGACAACAAGGACACGCCCACAGAGAAGCTGACAGGTGGCGAGCATTCTACTGCCAAGATGGAGTGCCTGCAGGTTGGTGTTGGAATCTGTTCTTTGTTGTACTTTGGTTAGAAAGTCACATATTTAAGATCTTACCCTTCCATGATATATCTAACTTCACCAAGCCACTTTGACCCTGCACAAGAGTTATAGTAGCGCCCCTTAAACATTGATAAAACTATTGTAAACCTGGAGAAAAGAAAGCGCACTGTTACAGAGCATAGCTATTTAAAGTCATATTAAGTATATTTGTTTGTGCCGTATCTAATGCCTGTGTTGTCTGTGTTTGTCTCTACACAGGATGTTTTCAATGTGAAGATGCAACGCTTCATCTCCCAGTCCCGTGAGCGACAGAAGCGTATCACCCTGGCAGCCCAACATCGGCACCTGCAGGAAACTCTGCGACTGGAGCGTGAGAAGATATTCACTGACAATCGCAAACATGAGGCCAACCCAAATGCACATCCGTTTAGTGGTAGGTCAAGTTACAGCGGTATTGACTTACCTCCCTTAGCACTGAGAAAAGTTGGAGAGAGCCAGGGGTGCGTTCAATGGAGAATACATATGCATATGTATTCTATGTATTAATACGTGAGCCGTTCAGTGAGCAATACTTATCCATATGTATGCATACAGTTCAATACGGGTTTGGACTGCGTAGATAAAGGAGCATGAAGCGAATGGACTGGACGCATGCGCAAACCAATTTCCTGCTATTTTCCTACTAACCCGTTGAGCGACCTACTAAATGTAGAGAAAAGTATTGTATTGTAGTGTATTGTATGTATTCTCCATTGAACGCACTCCTGCTTACATCCCATTTGTATTTGGTTTGTTATCGCTATTCAAATTACAAGACAACTTACCTCGCCAATAATGACGAATATCCGTTGTTAGTGTTTAATTTACGTGATTAAATGCTACATTAAAAACAGGTTAACATAAAATGTGTGTATGTATGACTGCATATAACAAGACGATAGCTAGGCGATTTTGGAAATCCGAAAATACGAAATGGAGAAATCGGTTCCTGCAATATCGAAAATTGCCAATCACGCGCTACTTATTCAAAGTTATCTAATGGAAATCAATGCACAATGTAAAATTAACATCTCTGCATGCGAAATTAACTTGCCTGGAGTAATCTGTCAACAGACGTAGACACTGCACCCGAAAACACTGTAAGCTCATTTCTGTCAATGTTGTTAGCATGTGCGAGCAGCCATGACACTGTACCGCAGCCACGGTAAAAACTGGTTATTCTATAGATGGCGCACACCATTATTAATAGGATGATGACAGGAGCCCAGCCCGACTGTGAACGTGTAATCGAGTTACATACTTATCTATAGGCATCCCAAATATTATACGAAATTTGTCTTCGCAAAGACTATATATATATATATATAACTTTCTAAGAAGGCAAACATTTTTTTCTTGTTATCATCTAAACGGAGAAACTGTTCCCAATTTCCTGGTAGTGCTGTGTCAAAGGCCATTCTTCTGCGAATCCCTTTCCCTCGCTTGACCCGTATCTGTGATTTAAGATTGTTATCCCAGTATTCATCCCAGACAATATTCACTCTACAGTTCTGTAGCTGGTTCTCAATGTATGGCAAGAATACACTTCGTAAATAGCCACCAAAGGCGTTGACATCTCGGGGTGCTGTCATATTGACAACAACAGCACCATTCATCACATCACATCACAATCTGAAACTTTACTCTGGGATTCTGCAAATTTCTTTACGCTCCATAACAGATCAGATTTCTTTCTTTGGCGTAGCTTTACCTTGCTGTGATAAGGATGGAGGACATGCTTGGTTCTCGTGTTTAAAGAATTCATTCAAATTCTCATCACTGGTTTGGCAAGCTATATAGAGCTCGAGAACAGTGAACAGTTAACTTTTAGATTTGATATTTTGCTCTTTGTTGTAGATACTTCACAAGTTGTTGAAATCCTGAAAGTAGCAAGCTTATTTCTCTTGATTGGATCAATGAAGGGCTTGGTTTGATCGACAAGTCTCTTAGCAACAAAGTCATTTTTCTAGACTATCAATAATATATAACTTATATTGATTGGTATTATATTTATATGAAAGGAGCTCCTGAAATTCAGTAATCTAGACTTGCTTAACTGCTCTAGGGTGAAATTTTTAATAGGAGGATTTTGGTGAGAACAGGGTGTGACACAGACTAGCACTTTTCGTACAGAGGTTAGAACAAATGTATCCATGATTTCTATTCAGTCAAGCTTCAGAAGATCACTGGATTCTTCAAGAAAAGGATTACCAATTTCTTCAAATGTGGCAGTACATGACTGGATGTGTTCAGCGAATTTTACTTGAACACTCATTGTTTGCTCATGGTATTTGTTGGGTATGCCTTTTGAAGATTGAGAAGATTCACATTCTGATATCATCCGGGAAATCTCTGGTCCTGCAACCATCCATCTTAGATAGCATGACTATCACACACCGATTTACGGCAGCATTATTTTGTTCATGTGCATGGTCGATGGAAATGGATGAAAATGGCTTCATAGTCTTGCTGACCACGAAGTTTCCTCTGCGAAATTCAGCATCTACTTGAGGGTGCCTTTCACCGAGAGTTGTTATGTTACGTAAATGGATCGACAACCATTTCGCATAATTGCAATGGTCCATTGCAAAAAAACATGATTTTTCATCCTTATTATGAATTATTTTACTTGCAATCGTATATTTCTTCATACAAGACATTCAGTATGGATTATCTCCCCTTAATGTTCCTGGAGATTCATCCCAACTATCCTCTGCTAGGTGTTGTTTTCAAAGGGAGCATAATAATAATTGTGGTATTAGTATAGAATAATAAAATACAGAAAACGTGATTTGATCAATTATTAAGACAATTATATTTCTATAAATAGGATTTTTGCCAAAAATCGAAACTGATGAATGACCTTGACCTAAATAAAATATATAATATTTTTTAGTACATTTAGTTTAAAGAGCCATGCATACTTTTGCATATATACAGTACATGTGGAAACAATGTAAAACATTTAATTAAAATAACAACGTTTAGTATAATCAGATTGAATACATTATCAATGCGCACAGTGAAAACCTGATGCCATGCGTCACCTTGGAATATTGCTGATATAGGCGCCATTTAGATATTTTGAGAGCTCCATGTTAGGAATTTCTATTTCTAAATTACATTAATTATATGGTATAATACAAATCTTTATTCATGGATCTGGTGAACACGGGAAAATCACATTGGAATGCATATTTCTTAACTTATTTTGAGCAGTATAGCATATTTAGTAATACATGCATGTGCTAAAACATACTTGCATGATCATATGTGAATTTTAGTCATCAAATGAAACTATTACATCATGGCAATGTTATCTGATTTTCTCAAAATCGGGTAGCAATTTTCCAAGATGGCCGCCATGGCCGCTATGTAAGGAATTTGCGATGGCTCCATATCTGAAACTTCTTATGTAGTCATAATCTACCAAGTTTGATGCTTCTATGGAATAAAAACACCACAATTTGATGGTAAATTGGCTCTTAGCAGCTGGACTAACTAATCTCACTGGGCAATTCATCATGAACACTGTAATAGTGCCATGCAATTGGGACGTTTTGCTGAGAACTGTTCAATGCTCTCCTACCGTATGTATCTAGTAGGTATCTTAAATAGCTACTTAAGCGCTATGATCATTTACAGCGTAAGAGCTCCATGTGGGGATGCCCCGGTCATATAGGTTAAGGTGAAACCGACAACCATATCACCCCAGGCCAGACCTTAACATAATCAATAGCCTATATATGAACCAAGAGGAGACATCTGGTAGAAATAATGAAAATGACTTCCTCGATATCGTAATATATATTTTATTCATATCGAGGACGTGAACTCAAATAATACATTTATCGTCCGTGCTGCTTAGACCTTCTTGTATCGAACAATACATTGTTCATACGTGGTATTATATACATGCACGTTAATAATAGGCCCTATATACACTACTTTAATTTTCGTTGTTTATTTAAGCAAATCAATAGGGCACACGCCTCTGGAATTATCCGTAGGATCGCTCATAGTTGATAGTCTCTGGCTGGTGTGACCAAGCTCTGGTATCTACATATTTGGTCGTGTCTTCCTACAATTATGGTTGATAGCAAGACACTTCTGTATTTTACAGAATTCATTCTGTAAGCGTAGAATAGCCTACAATTTGTCAGTGATTTCGCAGCAGTATGTTTCAGTTAAGGTAGTAATGATTGCTCACTGATGTAGGTTATGAACGATTTGAAGATACTGCTGATACTACTGGTGTTCACGAACGTCAGAGATAAGCTATTTTCAGAGCCTTTTATAATCGAATATTTAAGTATAAGTCTCTGGCTCTTAATTTGCGACCTCGGTCACTTTCAAGGATACAAATATCAATACAAACTAGTCAATTAGAGAGTCAATAATTATCGGGTGCAGTATGAAACCTTGGATTAAAAAACATATCCAAATTTCGAATTAGAAGTTATAGGCTTCTATCAATGTCCATAGCAACATATATTTGTGGAGACGTATAGTACGTCAACGATATGACACCTCTGTAATAATTGCACTCACAAACACTCCCAAATAAATGTCATTGCAAAGCTAGTTTTCATTCAATACGTCTGTTTATCATCCAATACTGTCTTTTTGTAGATATCGTTTGACCCAATTCTTGGTTTATTTGATTGTTTATTTGATTGTTCTACCATTGTGATGTCATGCTGTAGATATCGCTTGACCCAAGTATTTGATTGTTCAACCACTGTGATGTCATCGCTACAATTTTGATGTCATGGCAGTGCTATGATGTCACAGTGCAAATGCACAGCAGCCTAAAGATTTGACTTCTCAGTAAAATCTTTATGATGTGGAATTTTTCTTCTTTAATGACTTTAACATGATATTTGGTGATAAATAGAAACTTATCCTCGTGTCTTGGATTATCAAATATAATTATCATCACTCGTCGATGAAAGATATTAAATCCTCGGCAAAGCCTCTGATTTAATAACTTTCACGACTCGTGTTCATATATTTGATATTCCAAGACACTTGGGTGAGATTCTCTATTTATCACACGTGTGAAATTCAGGATTGTCTGCATGGCATATGCTTGTTATAAACATCTTGCCTGAGGCTGGCTACCTTCCCCTGGGAGATGTGTTATAACAAGCTATATCGTTGTCGTTCTCCTCGTGTGAATAAGTCAGCGGTAGCATTGAACATTACGTTATCCCGAGTTAAAATCCAATTACGGGCGCATACATTGAAGATCGTGCACTCCCTTGGTTCAATACTACATACTAGTATACGTATATGTATATATGCAGGAAAGATATGTGTGAGCTCGTGGGGGAAAAACTATATAATATATTTATGTGGTACATATACTGTGTACTATATTAAAATGCAATAATATTTATTTATTTAATATTTATATTAATTTGTGTCAGCTATTATTGTGTCACTATTTTAAAGACATACAATCACGGGTTTGTTTACATATTTCATGGTCAAACGTACCTTTACATGTACATGTGATGTGTCTACACAAGTATATTGGGCAACCAGCTACCAGTTTTCAATATTTCATATTTTATTATTATATTATTTCATATTATTAATATTTATACCATATGTAGCTTTATTGGTAAGTGGTCGTGAACAGTTATTTTGACCATGTTCAATTATTAGAGTTATTAGACTATAGAACATTGAGATATTGCAATACATTACCAACTGATTATTCGTGCTTTACCGCAATTATTCGGGTTAAACTGCAATGGAATTTTACCTATTCTACACAAGATATTTGAAGGTACACAAGCGATTATATTTATGTTAAGTGCATGTACTTTGCATTTTAAACTCCAGTTCGGTCCAAAACGACAACTTAATCTGTGATTGTATGCCTTTGAATATGTCTTATGCCAAGCAGCTTCAGGTTAACTAACCGATCTATTTGTGGAAAACGGTTGAAAAGAAAACCCGTGCAACGTGATTCATAATTAGGTCACTGATCAATCCTCTAATAATGTGTTACAAACTGCTTATATTTACTAGAAAGAGCATTGGCTGTAATATGTCTTTCCTGTCCTTACCGTACGTCACTGCTTTAGCTATAGGCATTAGATGTAGTATGTATATCTGTGTGACAGAGATTGAGAAAGTGGGTTAGAAAGAGAGCGGGCGATTGAAAAAACAAACAAACTAGTTTAACTGTTCATGGATTGAAATTCGAATGCTAACTTGATGAGTGTATTTATTTTCAAGATATACTACTATATACCTTCATGCACTGTATTATGTAGTCCTGAAATCTAGTCTGTCGCATCATGCATTTTGCTAGAATATAGCGGATAGCAGAAATTTATGGAGACAACGCAACTTTGTTTATGTATTAGGAGGCTAAAAATTGTATAACTGTATACGTCTTTCGCACGTGGTAATACGACATCTTTGAAATTGTGTTCCCCTCAAATTCTATTATTTTCTATATATACATGTATATAATACAAGATTGTATTATGGTATACGATACACGGACGATACTCTCAATGTACCCACATTATTCGTCATTTAAGGAAACAGAAAGTAATATTTTAGTTTATTTCTGAGGAATGGTGCCTCATTCCACCCGTTTACCAGGAAATGCATATTATATAGCTTGTCTGCATTACATGCATCCGGTAAGTTACGACAATTGTTAATAAGGTTGTAGCTCTGTATGTATGTCATCTTTATATGTCATACCAGGAAGTATAAGACGGGAGTATAGGAAACATGACTAATTGACTGATGTTGGGAAGAACGACAACTGTTGGACTGCACACGAATTCTAGTTGAAATGACATGAGGGCTGAGTGAATGTGGATTACGATATACCAGAATGAGGAGCGCGGAATATCTGTGTGTGAGTTTAACGACAACTGTGAGTACACCATCACAATGATAAATGTTACCTAATAATATACATGGATATACATCTATATATATTAAGATCTGGCTTCAATGTGTGCTACGCTCTCTTTCTCTCTCTCCGTATCTCCGTCTCTCTCTCTCTCTCTCTCGCTTTCCTTTCTTTTCCTTCTCTTTTCTCCCTCTGTTTCTTTTCTCCCCCTATCTTTTATCTTTCTATTTTTCTCTTTCTATTCTCTCTCTCTTTCTTTCTCCCCTCTTTCTCCCCCTCTCGCTCTCCCTCTGGTCGTCACTCGCTCTCTGTGAGAGAAAGAAAGAGAGAGAGAGAGAGAGGAAAAGAAAGAGCGAGTGAGTGAGGTAAAACAATAACTCACTCAATCGCTCTCCCTGTTGTTCTCTCACGCACACACGCACACGCACGCACACTCACGCACGCATGCACACACACGCACGCACACACACACACGCGCGCGCGCACACACACACACACACACAAACAATGTACTGTTCTTTTCTGAATTTATTAATATTAATAAGATTCATGGTATGCAGGTCTGGCTCCAGTTAAGTACATGGCTACTAACTTAAGTTTTTAATTTAATAATAACGATACATTTACCTTCAATAATTCTCTTCGATGATCACCTATATAAATGCTGTATTGACGGTATATCAATAGCCAGACACTTTTAAGTTGCAAGCATATACATGTATGTATTTCCTTACAATATTGCCAATAAAATACTTTGTATGCAATATTCCACACAAAGGTTCTACGAAGCGTACACATTTCTAATTCCTTCATAACATTACCAATCTTGTCACTGTGCCGTTGGTATTGTCTATCGAGGTATACATGCCAATGACGTATTTTTGTAATGTTTGTAATTTTATGATATCATTATATTTTATTTCTAATTGTCTACAAGTAAACATATAGACTGACAGGTGCCATAGATGATTACATGCAAGAATTTCTACTGAAAACTATGCAATGTATAAGGTCACCACTGATTGATTTACCTGGTTATTGATGGTCGTACAACACGTACCAATGTGCCAGAGGCGATGTATATAGCGTCATTCACTATACAACTGCAGCACGTCGCAGTTAATACGAGACCTATTCGTTTGAATTATACATTAATTTACTATATAGTTTTCGATTTAGTGAAATGTTTTTAATGTGTATAGCTCCGGGCCCTATTGACACAAATAGTAATCCACATTGACATGCAACACGATTTTCTATTGGGAACTTATACTTTAATTTATCTCTTGTTTAACATGTTCGACATATAATATATAATATGTATATGCAAACTTGACAGACATTATCTGTATACTAATTTAGTATTTATTTATATATTCCTAAATATGTAGGAACGAAATGAGAATATCTGTCATTTCCTTGTCTGGAAGATCGACTTCCGGTTGTGACATCACCACAGGATCTGTCCGTTATCAGTACTTCCTGCAGACATGCGCACTATTGGCCTAACTGTAGACATGGTCATAACTATATATTAGGATAGCATTACTGCAATACTTTAAGAAAGTATTAATTCATATCTATTCATGCAAACAACCATATAGTGAGAAGGAGCCAAACTATTGGGAAAGTTCTAATATCATAATGCAATAATACATCAGCCTGGATCCTTTAAATATCTTCAAATGTAAACTACAGTAGGCTACTCACTGTAACATGTTCGTGTGCGTGTGTGTGCGTGTTGTCGTTGTGACCCTCTGCGTATACTCCGTATACTTGGACAATGGAACAGGCTTGCGGAAAAATGCTGTTAGAAAATCATAATATAGAACACGTTTACGCATCAATGACAGTTCCCTACAAGTTAGAATGTTCACTGATTATTCATGAGTACCAATTGACAGGACACGCCCATTGCAGCATCAAACTATGACAGGTGGAAGTTATACATGATACTTGACTGTATATTTGTTTTCGTCATAATATCAAGATCGGTGATTGATCCTAATTATTATTTACACACCATGCTTCACATTTACACACCATGCTTCACATTGTCTCGTTCTTAAACTACATGGTTTTTAAAGTATCGTATTACCGTGAATTAAAATAATCTCTGTCATTAGATGTTAATGTTTCCAGCTAAGATACCGACAATCTCCATAGCAGATGCTAAACTATCAGTTTAAACATCTCTCCTTTTTCATACATTAAAGTATGGGTATCTCTCATATTAATGAAACACAAGAAAATCAATATTGGTAACTGATGATCGATTACTCAATAAACGTTCAATATACCAACGCATATGTCATTAATGCTATGCTTATTAAAGTAAGAATAGAACACCCCTCTGTGCATAACACATCCACTCATTGTGTTAATTCTTAAAGTAATCCATAATAGCCATACATGACACGCATATTTTTGTTTTTTGCAGCTTATCTGTTGTCTGCCTTCAGTGGCACCACAAGGCGGCCTAACTTTCGTAGCATCGACACCTCCATCAACTGTCACTAGCGATTTACTTCCTACAACGACACTAGCAACGACAGCAACATCAACATCAGCACTGACCGGCGTAACACAATCTACTGTCCTGTCTTCAGAATCTACGAATGCATCGACAGCGGCAATTACATCGAATCCAACGAAAACCGAAGAGATAACGACTACCACAGCGGCCACAACTACGGTAGATGTCACTCAAACGAGCGAGGAGAGTACATTGACAACCAGACCAAGTAAGGCGATGCACAGTAAAATTGAACTTATGAAGGTAAAGCTGTTATAGCATCTCTTTACAGAAGGATAACCATCTATATAGAAATCACATATATGCGCCTACAAGCACGCGCACACACACACGCTCACACAAACACACACACACACACATACACACACACACACACACACACAACCACATATACAGTCCCCGCGCGCACGCACACACACACACACGCACGCATACATACAGTCCACACATTCGTCGTTCTATTGAATTGTGTGTGTGTGCGCGCTCGCGCGCAGGCGCGTGTGTGCGTACTTTGATTGGCTCGGTAGACATGATCAACTCGGTTATTCTTCTGAAAACTACATATAACAAAAAATATATAATGTTCAAATGTTCATGTCAGTACTCACTATTCTGACCAAAGAATCATACTTATTTTCTTTGTATATTTAATGTGAAAATTAGACATCTTCAAAAAGGTATTTTCATTTGCGAAGTTTATCATTTAATTACTATTTTTCTATATGAAAGTTACTAGTATTTGTTTGTGCTCTAGTGAATACTTATGCAATATTTAAACTCTTGCCTTAAAACTCAGAATTTATTAATTATTGATTGATGTGATCTTTCACCCCTAAAGGCTGCCGTAGGTCACTTGAATGTGTTTCTAATGCTATGTGCATTAGCTTTACGTGTTGGTGCGCCTTTGACTTCAACTGGAATGGTACATCATGTGTACCCAGTAAGTTGGATGTACAACCACATATCCATAGTCTATATATATAGTGATATATCTATACAATTAATATCGCACTGCACTAAATCACATTTCCACATATTATGTATATGTATATGTATATATATATATATGTATACTTATATTATTAACAATATTATATTTTGACTCAACCTTTCCTATGTACAATATTTCTGCACAATTGCGATATATGTTCGCTACTATTCTATTAAATTAACAATCGGCCTATACCCGACATTCGATATCATGTTTATGAGTATTTTCTACTGCGCCTGCGCATTATTTTTTAACCTGAAGCACGACTAATTAACTTAAACAAGTGCGAACAATAGATGAGGTAAAAACTGTGTATCGATTCTCTAAAGGACTGGAACCCTGTTGCTCAGAAAACTACATTTTAATTGATTGTGTTCAATTTTAGGGACCCGCTACAAGTCTGGATGCAAGGAACACTTTTATCGGTACAATAAGGGGGCATACCACAGCTGTCTTTCCTTATCATTTATCATGTAAAATAGGGTACGTTGAGCGTCTGCTGATGGACAACGTATGTATCAATCTGTAATAGGCTTATCTCCCCTTGTACAGAAGGGCGCCCTGATGCATATAAAAACAGATACAAAGGGCATGTAGATCACATCAGGAATTGGCAAAATGCAATAAAAAAAACAGGCATTGTATATCAACCAGAACTCACATGGCTGGAGTGTAGCAAAAGTGACCACATTGAATGATGACTACTACTACTACTACTACTACTACTACTACTACTACTACTACTACTACTACTATTACTACTACTACTAGAAGAGATAGTGATATACATTTTAATTGCAATTAAACTTCATGGAACCCACTTTAGAAAAAAACAACTCCATTCATAGTATATACAATGCAAAGAAACTAGGGCACAGACAATGGAACATGTGCAAAAGTTACTTTTTAGAGGAATGACTTGTTCAGCGTTGATAATGAGAAACTGTGGTATGCCCCCATAGTATTAACTATCCATATTCTCAAGTATTGTAGCGATACAGATAGTTCATGCAGTGAAGGTACACGTGTAGCAGGTCCTTAGAAATGGAATTACAAGCAATTGTAGCTACAAGAGTACTGAGCAAAGGGACCCTTGTGATAAGGATAAAGTGCATACTATGCTATATTATATACTGTAAATTTAGACATTCAGACAATGTTAAAGGTATCTTCATTCGTTATGCAGTAGAAAATGGAGACACACGCTTATCATCGTCATCAACAATACAAATATTTTCCACAGAGAAAGGCTGCATTTGACATTGTAAAGTTAATATTAACTATATTCATCTCCAGGTCATTATAACGATTCCTTCTTGTACTTATCAGTTCCTTCTCTACCATTCATATATGTTACATACATGTATTACGCTCCTATGACTGACTCATCTACCGGTTCCTCATCCTCGAAACATCGCCCATTATGTCTATTTAACATCCGTGTTTGAGCGATTTAACATCGAATTTGACGGATATAACGGAGTTTGGGGGTTGCTGGTTCCTATATATATCCTTAGTATAATTAATATATA
>JAUTBT010012323.1:0-5000 GCA_032361225.1 Lepetodrilus schrolli
TTATCGCCTCAATGGCCTAAGCTCGACTGACGACGCACGGTTTCACGTGCTTTACCCAGCATGCATTTCATTGCATGGGCTCGCGGCAATTGTTGCTGCGTTTGCGAGAGAGATATAGCGAATACAATTTTTCTCCTGTCCAACCATAAGGGTTGGCAGGACTGTATTTGTGAACATTTTCTTTTTAAATTGTGAACAAATCTTGTTGTTTTAGCAATTCATGCAATTATACCATTTTATTTTTAGGGTGGGGTGAACATGGTAAAAAGGGAAATTGATCCCAGAGTAGGTATTTTTCTGGTCACTTTTATACGAGAATCTGAATTATTTAATGACGTTCAAAAGCTCCATCTTAACCACCCTTCATGGAACTTCACAGAACATTACAAAATATGCCACTTTTGGGCGTCATATTCCTAAAATACAGGGAAAAGTGCTGCAGTTACATAAGAAATGATTGCACAGTAAAGTTGGAAGTTGTTCAAGCTGTGGATGGCGGAGCCAAGGAATTTAGAAATGACCACAAACAAGTTAACCCTCTCTCTGCTGGATTACACACAGGCACTGCTCTAAAGCATATACCTTGTTGTCTTCAGCATGGAGAATTAAAAGGTATTTTATTACAGCTTACATTCCCTGAGCTTGTGACATGTACAGATGTGCCTTGAGACTTCTCAGAGAGTCGGCTCTGGCTGAAGGTGAGGCGTTGCTTGTTGGTATAGAGAAGTAAAGTTGTTGAAGTCGATTGAAATATTTGGATGTGTCAGCACAATCTTCCTTCTCCACAGTGTCCATACTGACGATAGTAAACTGAAATAAATTGAATACTATTTTATAGGCTAAAATGACTACCAGATTTTCCTAGTCGACTAGTCATTCAGTATAGTTGAGTAGTAGTCGACTAGTTGCCTCAAACGTATTTGCGACAGTTGTATTCAACATCATACGTATTTTAATTCATTTAACAAATCATGTACATAGGCCTAATCATCTTATTTGTCTTCCTTGATTATAATTAAGTTACCCTCTTCAAAATTTCAGTTTTACATGACAAGTACCTAATGGAATCTACGTGACATTAGAAAACTAGCATTGTCCTGCGTCCAAAAGTTAACGTTGAGGAAATTTCTGCGCACTAACCAATATACCTGTATGCTTTGTCACCGCTTCAACACGGCAGAATATCAAGGACTGAATTTTGACATTTAAAATGCATTGAGCTAAATATTATGTGATTTAATGTCTAAATCTAATCGAGTTGTAAATTCAGCAAACTTTTACTAATTCTGCCGGAAAACTAGCAGATTGTGCGTCAACCTATGCATTATGGTATACCACGCATGCGCTTACCTCGCACATTCGTTTTGAGCATGTATCTACGATCTGATGTTTTTAAATGGGTACTGTTAATTACTGCGGTTATAAATAAGATATGCACACGTATACACTAAATTTATTTGAACTCAATCTGTGAACAGCTAATCAATGGTATACAGACTAGCCCAACTAGTCGACTACGTCTTGTAACAGTCGACTGTTGGCTATCACAACTAATCATCGACTACTCGACTAGTTCTTTTAGCCGTACTATTTTAGAATATGAACTGGATCAATGAAATGTTTAATAATATTGATTGATTGAATTTAGTATTTTTCATGGCAGCAATATTTCACCCATATGTCACTATTTTTTTTACACAAGATGACCCCAAAATGTTTCCATATTTTTTTGTTCCGGGAAAAGTGATATTGTCTGCTCTAGCAGCTGTAGACTGTTTGTTTTTATGGTTGGCTAGCATGCCATGGAAGGGCAAGTTGATGAGACAGTTAATAAAAAAAATGCTGAACCTTGATTGTTGATCAATGCAAAAAGTTAGATACATATTAGCTATCAAAATACATTTCCACATGTAAAAAAATGCTTTTTTTTATGATTGAAGGTTCATTAATGATCTATATCATGTACATTGTGATTAATCTGCGTGTTCCCTCTGGACACTTGATCTTACGATATTAGACGCTATCTAGTGGCAGTGGCGGAAATAGCTTAACGGCGGAAATCCGAAATGGGGAAATAAATAAACTGATGAATGTAGCTCTAGTTTTGCCACATTTCACGGATGAATGGTTATAGTCCTTCGCTTTTACTCGTACTTCACCCGGCCAGAAATGTTATTAACACGATTATCAGCTAGTAAAATAATGTCACAAATACGTGTGTACGAAAACTGGATACCTGTCATCTGCATCGCCTTGTTGAAAGTAAACCAAAGAGATGCAGATTACATACACAAACTAAAAAGTCAAGAATGAAAAGAACTAACAAAACACAATCAGAAGGCTGTGTACATTTCATGTAAAACCAAATCAGGTGGAATCTGTTCTGTAGACTTAATGTTATCTAGCTGTCACTGTCAGCTGTTCTAAATTTCCCGCCATTTGCCACCGAGAATGTATCGGGTATTTCCGACTCTCAGTTGTCAAATGAGTGTGTTCAGAATGTAAATGTCATTTCATTTACACAGATAGCATCAATGGATAATGCAAATATTTATATCAGCTGTGGATACAGGATTGGAAATAAGTGAGTGAGTATGGACTTTAACGTCACTAGGGAAATCTTTCAACCATTTGCAACGAATTGGAAATAGGAAAATAGGAAATCAGAAATCAGAAATGGACAAAATAAATCATGATTACAAAGCATATCAGCAGTACCTACTGTATACATACTGAAAAATTTTAAAGTGGTATTTCTTTGAAGGTACAGAGGTTCATGTGATCAATAATCTCCAAAAAGAGGAAGATTTATCTTCCGATTGTTCAATTGACACTTGTTTTCCTAATATCTTCTTTGTCTTCCAGATATCAAGTGGAAGAGAAGCGCTTTTATTTCATAAGTATCTTCTATCTTATAAGAATGAATGAATTAGTGCTTTCCATTGCAGCAGGAATATTTCACCAATACACGATGACATGGGAGTCAAATCGCACTATATAGTCTAATTTACAACTATCACAGACAATATAATTATCTGCTTGACATTGCAGAAACATTGCATATGTGAAATTGATCGTGATTGGTCAGGTTGGCTGGAGACAACTAAGACAGACAACTCACTCTTGGCTACTTGTCATACCGGTATGCGAATCGAAAAATGGACAAACAACACACAATTGTAATTCATAGGTACAGTTTATTTTTATTATTTTTATGGTTTTGCATGATATTTGCATGATATTTGCATGATGATACATGATGTCTGAAAGAATTATTTTTATTCAATGATCATCATATGATGAATTAACTGGATGCATTTCATCATGTTCATACCAAATTGAAATAAAATTTCAAAGAGGTAGTACTAGTTGTACACTGTCTCTCAGTAGAGAATTTACAAAATAATTTCTTATTGCACTTAAAACACAATTGTGATTTTTAAGTGAGCAGGTAAAAGAGACTATGTCTGCAACACCTTAAAATAAATGGCAACAATAATATATCATAGCAAAGAGTAGACACTGTTATGGCTTCAAGTAGATTTTACAATGGTCCATCAAATCTATACTAAAGAGAAGCTCTCAACATGCTCAGTATACATATAATATAATTCTTTATATACTCAACAAAATTAATTAAGGGCCAGTAGTCTTTGGAGACAATACATTTTAGCTTTCCAATTATTACTAGTATAACAAGAAGAATTCCAAATGTTTACAGGCTCCAGGTACTCTTCAAGACACATTGAAAGAAGATTAGCACCAGATTCCTCGAGCAGTTCCGAAGTTTGGTAGAAAGCTTCCCCCATAAAATACCTGCTGGTCCTTAATTTATTTTGTTGAGTATATATTAATGTTCATTGAATTTGCACATAATTTCCTGAGGCTCATATTGGGACATGTTGGAATTGTCGTAAAAAAATACATCAATTTCAAAATATACAAAAGACCAGTTACATGTATCATATATGCAAAATCCATCTTTAAATATGATACACACACATTCTTGTAATATTCATATACATACCATCTCCAAATTTACTAAATTCAAATGACTGTTACTTTCACACTGATATTGTAGCATGCTTAGGCACATCGAGGGTTTTACTTTCAAACGTTTCAAAAAATAAATATGGTCATAATACAAAACAATGTTCAAAACCCTAAACACCATCTGTTGTCACAACTTACTTACAAAATATAAATATCAAAATATATTGATGAAACGATCCGATTCCTGAGATGTGCAGTAATGTGAGCTTTGATGCTGCGGTTGTTATGCATTATAATGTGGCAATGTATCAGATAGAAAGGTAGTTATAGCCTTGGTATGCTATTTCCAAGACATATAAAAAAAACACACTTTTATAGTAAGAACATACTCTCATAGTATGATAAAACACAACAGTTGTAAGTACATATACATTATTTTATGAACCATTTTATCACAGTATCATTAATTTTCTATCAGAGGATCTAAATCATAAAAACGATATAAGAAAATGCTGCTCTTTTGTAATATGCCAATATATTCCATACAAAAAAACATAAATACTTACTAAAAATGCCCATAATAAACATACAATTTTACCGGTTCCATTGAAATGATATAATAATCAGATAATAAAGTGCATATTTAAATTGCGCTAAATCCATGCTAAAAAATGTGCTCATAGTGCTACATTATTACATCATTTCACCTTCTCAACACCCTGGGCAGTATTCACCATATATTACCATCTTTCACCGCATGGCCTTATCTTAAATATTTATTTAATTGAGGTTTAGAGCCGCTTTCAAGATTCTTTCACTTCTATCACAGCTTATCAGTTTATGGCAAGTACCGGCTGGTACTGACATGACCAAGGATGATAACTGCAAAGACAGCACATCCTATCAATATCGCTTCAGAAAGGTAACTTTCGCAAACATTGATGCCGGGCTCCCGGAACCGGATTTGAACCTGTGGCCTTTGGCTCCGGTCCAAATGTTCTACCATT